>MU864523.1:0-45612 GCA_033296905.1 Podospora australis
TCATTTGTAGTCCAGCCATTTTCGCTCGGGTGGACGCGCCATTGGGCTGGGAATTGGCCATTTGTATACCATGAGAGGAGGTGATATTTGCCCTTGACGATGATGTAAGGAGACGATCGGCCATATCTCGCACATCTTCGAGTCGTGGCGGAAATCCCCGATCGACTAGGTCAATGATCCGTTCAAGAATCACGATCTCTTCTAACGTAGTCAACTTCATCGAATTGGCACGCTTTTCATGTCGTGGCAGTCGTCCGGCGCGTCGCTTGCGGAGTGTTGCTTCGGGGATATTGTAGATATTGGCCGCTTTTCGTACGGATAATTTTGGGTCGCGTTTGATAGCGTCCAGTGCAAGGATAATACGACTTTCGTTTGAAGAGGAGGCCATTTTTGTACGTGGAGAAAAGTTGTTGTGAAGATGAAGGGTTGAGAAACGGGGGAAAGTGCGTCGCTCGCTATGATGCGTCGCTCGCTATGCATGTACGTTAGTAAAAAAGTTATATAAAAACCTAGTATTAATTAATTATATTAAATAAATTTAAAGTTAAAAAAAAGGAAAGGAATTTAGGAATTCAGAAATCTAGTTAGTATTTAATATATTAATAAAGTAAGGTAAGGCGATAGCCCTATGCAAGTTGATTACCTTATTAAGTGAATTCCTCCTTTCTAGGAAAGTGGGTCTTAGCCTAAGACCGTTAGCCAGTGCTATGATAGCGGTGGGTAAAAAGGACGTTAGAAATATAATATTAATGCATTAAAATCTAAAGGACTAATATACCTAGATAATTTGCTTTTTTTAAATAACTTCTATTACTTTTAATACTTCAATGAATCTTGCGTATCAACAGATTTAGATGGTGGACGTTATGAGAACACCAGATTGCCAATCCATGTGTTTTGGTCAACAGGTACTGCTGAATATATCCTGGGTCTTGTATGTATTCACGTTCAGGTGGCAGCAAAGGGTGCCACATAACCCGGCCTCGATGGCGGCACGCAACACTCCTCGGCTAAAGTGCCCTTGCAACAGGCGACAAGGTGTCCTCAAAGAAATTTAACAGTGGTTATATTGTGATTTTCCTTTTTGAAATATGAAATTCATTTGCCACCTTAAAATTCTCTCAGGAATTCAGACAAAAAATGAAGCGTGTAGGTGGCCTCTTAAGCTTGCTCTCCTGTTTACTTGCGGCATCAGCTGCGTGGGAGCATGCGAGTGAAGAGACACTCAGAGAATACCTGGACTCGGCTGCTTACACATTAGTTGCATGTAAGTTATTCCTCTAGTGGCTAGTATTCATAAAGAAGATTTACCACACTCCACGAGCCTGACCATAGAACATGCAGTTGTTTTGGTATGTGAAATTGCGATACAAATTCTCAGTAACTGGACTGACAGGTGATCACATGATTACTGGCATCTACAGCCATCGCAGTAAGAAACTCTTATGATATCCTCCTTGTTGTGCCGCACTAACAAAAGCATAGAAACACCAGTATTGACCTTGAGACGCAATGGCAAGCTCTCAAGGAGGCCGAGAAAAACGAGCCGAACATTGTCAACTTTGACTGTCAGGCTCACCCCGAGTTCTGCAAGGAACTAGATGTCACTACGTTCCCTAGTATCCGGGTCTATCATCGAGATGGCAGACTTAACGAATATCGTGGAGAGAAAAGGGCTAGGGAGTATGCATATCCACCTGATTTAGCATCACAACCCCCCCCCTTTTTTTTTCCATCGAGTAATTTAGCCAAGAGGACTGACTGACTAACCTAACCCTCCGAAACAGTATAGCCATGTTCCTTCACCGGGTCTTACGGCCGGCGTACCTGGAGGCCAACGAGCAGTTGGTCGACCCATTCAGTCTGATCGACGATGTGGTCTTCATGATGCACCCGCATCCCGACGATTGGGATCTATACGACCGGTTTATGGACATCGCCAAGAAATACCAGGAGCACCACACCTTTGTCATTGCTCCGCCATTCTCAAAGTCCACTTCGGCGGTGGTTTGCTACAATAACCTTGACGATGCGAGACACGTCGCGGAAGACCTGACGACCGATGAGGGACTTGACCTTTTCGTCCAAAGGTGCGCCGAGCCGCTGATACCTGAGCTTACAAAACACAATGAAGCGCGTTATATCTCTGTGGGTATCTTTGATAACATCTAGGCAGGTCTGGATCTGAGATCGCTGACTTCCTCATCCACAGTCAGGAAAGAACATATTGTATTACTTTGCCACAACCGAAGCCGAGAAGGAGGCATACCGAGAACGAGTTCGGCCATTGGCGAAGAAGTATGCCGAGTCCGTTCAATTTGTTATCACCAAAGCCAACGAGTATTCCCGCAAGTTTTCTATCGTGGGTGGACAGGAGTCTGGCTCTACCACTCACGGCAGTTTGTTGCTGGAGAATCATAGTTCAGGGAACATATATCCGTTCGAAGGCAGCCAGGAGATTACCGCGGATGTCATCGAGGGGTTCCTGATTAACATTAGTTCTGGAAAGCTGGAACCGTCGGCGAAGACAGACACGCGGGGAGGGGAGGAAGCAAGCCATGATGAGCTCTAGAGGGATACCTGAGCCTCGCACATCTGACGCTAAATGTTCAGAAAATATGTCGTACACACAGAGGCACACGTTGTGGACACAAACTCAATTAGGCGGATCTCGCGGTGGTGATGGACTCATGGAAAAACAACAAAAAATTCGCCCATGATATTAATACCGAGGAGCTACCTATCTAGGTAGGTAGGTATATGTACACACAAAAGCAAGCATCGTGTTTAGGCCCAGCCCTGAAATGATATCCTTCTTTTGTCCCATACTGGCGCCTGCTAAAAGGAACCGACGTACCCTAGGTGTCAGTTGCTATAGGCTGACGCTCGGCTTGGCATCGACTTCCCTGATGGTGACATGCAAGATAACAAGTCCGCAGATGATGTAGATAATCCAGGGTCAGGCGTCACAGAAGCATGGACTGGACTCTGGATCCTGCCAAACGGCACCCCCCCTGAATTGAGCTCCGGCTCCATATCTTTCTGCATTCCGAGTCCCGTCATCAACATCGACGTCCCGAAAGCACGACCGCCAAAGAATGGTAGCGGACCACCAAGTGATGCCAGGGCGGTCTTAAATGTGGTCTGGCCATGGATGTTGCTTAGACTGCGTAGAAAGCGCGTGGCTTCCGCGGCACCAGTGTGCTGAGCACCCATGGAAGCTAGCTGGAGTGAACCAATAGTGACAAAGTCAACCGGCTGCGAAGAGAATGCGGGCAGCCAGTCAGATACCGCTGACCCCGTATCCGAAGCTGATGACGGCTCGTCCCTGTCGACAGCAGTATCGGATATGAGACTGCAGGCACTTGCTCGCCTTCCCTGGTCGCTGCTTGAATAAGCCGTGGAGATGGTAGAAAAACCAGAGGCCCGACGCTGAGTCACCCTTTTGACTGGCATGGTAAGAGTTGGGGATACCGGCTCTGACCTTGTTGTGGAAAACGCAGGGGCGTGTGAAACCTGGGACATCCGCAAGTGTAGAGAATTGGACTTCGCAGTCTTATGGGCAGAAGACTCGAAAGCGGAACGAGGTGATAAGCCTGTGGGCGACTCATTGAGGTCCTCCTGAGGATCTGCTGCCGAGTCGGTGCGGTTGGGAACAAGCGTGACCTGATAAAGTACTGCAGTGAAGACCATATACGGCAGCAAAGGCGGAAGGAAGGCGAGTGAATGGCGTGCTTGGTACATGCTTGTCAGAGAGATGATGGCTTCTGAGGCCTGTTGGCATACCCGTTGTGGGGTGGCGTCATCCGACAACCTGGGGGGCAAATCATCCGCTAAGCTTGCTGAGCTCGTGATGAAGGGCCGGAGTAAGCTAAGCATGCAGAAGTGATACCAGATCCTGCGGAATAAGAGAGTTAGGGTTCGTACATGACTTAGTTGTCCAAGGAATGAAGTGGGACTGGAAAGGGAAAAAAGAGGGGAATGAGGCTTTACTGGGCAAAGAGTAAATCTGGGTTGTCATCGACATCCGCAGAAAATGTCGATTTGACAAACTGCTTATAGTAGCCTGTACACCTGTCATAGACCCCTTCGAGATCCGTCGATGTCATAGCCCTCGAGTAATTGTACGACAAGAATGTATGCGTCGCCTCAGTGAGCTCAAAGACGAATCTGGAGAGGGGCGAACAGTATTTGAGTTCCGCAAAGAATCTGGTTTGCAATGCAATACCTATTGGGGAGTCTGGTCAGTGGGTATGAACAAGTGTAAAGAGAAGCTGGTGGCCTACCTCGCTCAACTCGTGTCTCGGGCGTATCCTCGCTTGTGTCGCTGGGATCAGGATGAAGCCTAATAAACAATGGTCCAGATTTAGGCTCGAGATCTCCAGTCAGCAGTCTGACGAATCTGTTCTCGTGGAAGCGCACTGGAGTTAGCAGATGATAGCTGTGCGAGGACGCCCGGATATTAGACCAACCTCATGAGCGAGAAGACTCCGCAGTACGCCAGTGCTTTCGCTACCCTAAAACCCTCACTGTCCTCGGCATCGTGTTGTTGGCTTCCCAAAACGAGATGGACAGATGCCCGGACAGATTCTCGCACAAGATTCTCTGCTTCTTCATCGTTCCCGAAGCTCACTTCTGCCAGTGCTAGAATTCCCAGAGCCTGTATACTCGGAAGAGTTACGTGGCTGTGCTCGGCAGCGAGCAGTCTCTTGGCCTCTCCGACAAAGGCGTCTCCGAAACTAACTCTAGAGATCAACTGTGAGGTGGCGTTGTATAACCTGCATGTTGTCCCGAGTATGGCGTTTACCAATGCCTCAGAGCAGTATCGCGTATTACCCTCGCGAAAACCATTGATAAAGTGCGGCTGTGAAATAAGCGACATGGACGGAAACGACGAGGAAAAAAACCTGGAAACGAGTTTCTGGACGAGTTCTGTGTCGGAGGTAACGTTCGTCCATGTGCGGAGAAGGGGTTCGTTGGTGATCCCAGGCAAGTCGGTGCAGATCGATCCTCGCATGCTAAGTGTGGCTCCTGACAGAGAAGGGATACCGATGGGGAACTCTTGCGAAGCTGAGAACCCTGTGCCGTTCTTCGAAAGTGAAGGGTGGCTTTCTGCTGGCATCTCAGTCGTTGAGAAACATGCCCGAGACGTGCCTGTCATGGGACTTTGCGCCGCTGGGGCGAACCCACCGCAGAAGCTCGATTTTATGGCCGGACTGTAAGTTTCAAAACTGTCTAGACCGAGAGATTGAAGTGACAACGAGGATAGTGGTGCCATTCCGGAAAGTGCCGGGCCTCGGATTGGTGATTGGGAATGGGGTCCGGGGTTGCTGGCACCAGTGTTGCCCATGAAGAAGTCGGGTACTGGAGGCGATGTCCCGGTTAGACAGTTTACAGAACGGATCCATGCCGCTATGGCGTCGGGAGACTCGTCGGCGCGCAAGCGGTCCAGTATAGCCTCACAGAGCTCTGGGTTGTTGTCCACAAGTGCCTGGATAAGGGCCTGGCCTTTCTGCTGCTCATTCCTAAGCCTTTCGATTTCGGACCGGAGGTGGTCTTTGGTTCTCCATTTCTTGTCTTCATAAGAGCATTCTTCACCCCTGGACCGGCATCGTCGACAAGGTGTTTCTCCGTCACACTCGACAGGGTGTCAGCCAAGAACAACTCGCTCAGGGTCAAGGTCGCACAAAAGATATAGCTTCTTTTATGCCGGTTGGGGAACAGAACGACGCGATAGTCGTGACACATACCTTTGTTCTTTTCTTGCGGCAAACCAAACATGCGTTTGGGGTCAGATGCTGTCTGGGCATCTTGGGGGGGAAAACAGTATGCCGGGAGGATCAGTCGACTTTGGTCACCCATACTTCGCTGTCAGAGAGATGCGCAGAGACCGCTCCAGCACAGGATCCGAGGCTGATGATATACGGACGAGACACCGAATCCACGGAGCCACAGATGGGCCTTGTCCAATCCTGGTCCAACAGGCTGCGTTTGACCGTTGAAGATGAAGGAGGTCCTCAGCCGGAAGCGCTAACCCACGACGGTTCCACCTTAACCCGTGAACGATGAGCCAAACAGTATACCAGGAAATACCGAAGCCTGCCGTACCGAAGCCTGGCCAACAACAACGATTGACCAATACACAGCGTCGACTGAGAAGACCAGCACGCCCCTCTTTCTCTCACGTGGAACGAAGGTTGTTTGGGACATGGATGACATGTGTATTCGGCAAGACCCAATTTTCGGACTGCGAGCCTCCTTGTAGCTCTCTGTGGGTGCTGTCGCCTTGCATCCCAGACAAGCTGCGGGTGCTTGGGTCTACGAAGACCAACTTTCGAACAAGATCTGAGGATCTTGGGCACAGAACCGAGCCTACCTACCTACATGTGATAGTACCCTGCTCATCGAGTGGAACTTTCCAGCTCAGATTGGCGGTTCGGATACAGCTTGTTGGTGTTCTGTCAATCCCTCTGACCGGGTCGTTCCCTCCTGGACAGTCAGCGGATAGTGAGGGGCTTGGTTCATCCCCCGGGATGGGCGAAATCGTGTTCATTACCTAAACCAGCGGGCGCGATGAAACGGGAGGGGAGAACTGCGGGAATGATGATGACTGATGACGACAGAACCACAGTTCCCGCGTACCCTCGCAGTGCAGCGTGGGCAATTCTCCGGCGCTGTACCATTGGCTGTATGTCCCATTCGCAACAGCAGTCTGCCATCTTAGCCGATAATTGCCTGCGCTCCCCCAGAAGTGGTATCCATGAGCGAGGACCCATCGGCACGATGTGACAACCCCAAGGAACCCGGCTTGAATACCAGGAAGAGGGTATTCGAACATGGCTCGAACGATTGATAAGCCCAACACATGATCTAGAGCTTGGCTCAACCCCTAAAAGCGAAGTGTTGCAACCCTACTTGCAGTATGGGAGCACCAGGTGGGCTGGGCTACATGGGAAACAACCAAGAAAGGGGAGCGAGGAGCAAGTGAAAGCAAACATGCTCAGACAGACCAAAGGTCTCCTCCGTCAACGCCGAACTTAGTGCTGAGCTCTGTTGACCTGTCAGATAGATGAATAGAAGAGTGGGTTGTGTGATCCGAAGGAGGCAGCGCACACGGTAACCAACAGGGGCAGTTTCCATCTGAGACTCGGAGATTTCCAAGAATCAATCGTTCTCGTAGTTGAAATTCCAGATGATCATAACCATGATGGCAATGATTGCGTGACCAACACATATCACAAGGAATGTATGGTCTCCCAGGATGTTGAATAAAACAGCCCAGACGTCAAAAGCTTATCATGGGATCCGTGAGCCCAAACCAACAAGCATTTTCCATCACTGTCTGCTTAAATAGGAGATCCATTGCTTGCTTTTTCTAACGTCAGCCGTGTTGGGCGGTGGTATCGAAGTCCTGCCAAGGAGGACTGCCAAAGGCTCCTGAGTCACCGAGGTGCGTTTCTAAGACGTGAAAGCATTCAAAGCGGTTGCTACCGCCTGTCAGGACCGGGTTCGCAATGCTGGAAGTGATGAGGTGCGACGAACGAAGTGGAAGTGCTTACATTACTCACGGTTGCAACTGGTGTTCACTGATAAACTTCGCAAAGAAGTTTGTGTAGAGTCAACAGAGCGTGCATGTCTGCATGAGCACAGGACCCGTCGCTTTGGCTTTAACGATGAACTGGGATATTGATGATCTGGGACTTGCCCGGCTCCAACGAACCGAATGGTTGGCCATCACCACAGAGCCGAGCTGTCAGCTCCCCCCTCGAGTGGCTCGATTTGGCATTGGGTACGAATTAAAGTAGGTAAATTTAAGAAATGATCACAGAGGATGGGGAAACCCGGGCACGATCGGACAGAATTACCTGCGGAGCTCAGTAGGTTGGCCGTTACGAAAAATGAAAAAGCAGGATATTCCCGATCAAGAGTACCGAAGGTATTCCAAATTGCATTCAACAAGTAGGCTGTGGAAGAGAATCTGGAAGAGGTTTATCTCCAAGAAGTCACGGAAGAGTATTCGTACAGCAGGGTCTTGGCTGCCTGAAAATAACATGCTAAGCTCTTGCGCTCAATGACAGAATGAGGTGAGGCACTCTAGCCATGCAGTCTTCACTGAAATGGCTCATTTTATCCATATCTAGAATGGACTCCCAGGTTTCGAATGCCAATTCAATTCAGCTGCCGTACCAAATAATTCATGCCATCGTCAGTTACCGCTCGGCACACGTGATCGCTTACAGCCCCACTTTTGCCCGTTGCAGGCCAGCATTTTCGTCTTCGCCGGAGGGACGCAAGCACCTTGGTGACCTTTCTTGCTGCTGTTCGACTTCAGAAACTTGATACTGCTGCTGCCGTCTGCCCAATATGCAGCCTACAAGGTTTCTCCTCAAAGGCCGCTCGGTCTGGAAAGGTATGTTACTGTTCTAGACACTCTTTCGAAGAGGGCCATGACGCCGATTCGCGCCGTTTCTGACTTGTGACTTGAACCAGGCCCGCATATTGTTCCGTAAGAGAACTCCCCTCGACTGTCGTTCCGCAAGATGAACCCGTCAGGCGATCTACTGAATGCGCGCTGCCACCGTGACCGACTGCTGCTAACGTTATCACCTCCGCCGCTCCAGACTCCCGATTGTACGGCCCGAGCTGGGAAAGAAGGTTGTGCCGATCCGGACCCAGGCCCGTTCGGCTACCATCCTGCCCAACTTTGTTGGCCTCAAGTTCCAGGTGCACAACGGCAAGGTCTACCATGACGTGACCATTACTGAGGACATGGTTGGGCACAAGCTCGGAGAGTTCTCTGCGTACGATACACCTCCCTTCCCTGTCTCTCTTCTTTCTGGAAGGTACATTGGCTGACCTTGAGGGTTTGTTACAGAACACGGAAGCCGTTCAAATGGAGGAAGAAATAGAGAGACACACACACATAGACATGACTTCTTTGGCTGGTCGTGGGATATAATGATACCCGGTCTTCAGGACTCTTTCAACGCAAGAATTGTCTTGATTTGTATACTACCTGTAAAAAAATTACATATTTTGCACGAGACTGGAAATCATGGGTTGATAAAAAACAGCGGTCGCCCGCTGTAGATCCTACTGTGACCAAAGGCAGCTGATGGTTTGCCTTGCGGCGCACTCTGAAGACACGCTGAGAGACCCCGACACTCATAATGAACCAAGCGAAGGGCAAGAACAGAAAGACACTCGGGAATGGTTCCTCGTTGTGGTATGCGAATAATTAGATACCAGCTATGCTGATATAACCCATGCCAGCCTGTGAAACATCAAAAGAAACTAAAGCAAACCATCCCGATCCCAATGCCTGTAACCCCGCGCCCCCCCCCCAAAACGCCCGATATTTGCCAAATAGTGATATGATGCTTGCCTCTCCATCTTCCTCCCCTTCCGCAGGTGTTCCTGAAGCATGTTCCAAACCCTTAACCCCTTGCAACCCAGAAGTATTGAACCTAGCGATAGAACTCGCTGCGCTTGACGTTGACTCCAAACTCTCCAACCGCCATTCCCAGGTCCTCCATGGTCAAGACTGTTCGGTTCTGCTGGCTGCCCTGCCCACCACCGCCATATCCTGGACGCTGGATCCCCAGCGGTGCACCGCGATTCTGATCTTTGTTACCGGGTTGATTAGCTGGTTGTCCGGGAATGGGAAAGCCGGCGGCGGCGCCCAGGTTGCCCATCGGGTTGTTCGCATTGGTATTGCTCGCTCTTATGCGGCTATACTGGTAAGCGTCGGCAGCGATGTCGGCAACAAACTTTTGTGTAGCCAAAGCGAGCAGGCGGGCGAGGCGTTGATCTGTCTGCGGTGGAGGCGGCAGCCCGGCGCGAGTCATGTAGTAGTTTGTGACGGCGTCAGGAATCTATCATTTTTATCGAACACCCATTAGCAAAAAGCCAAGTGACATCGAACGCTTAGAATTAGCACCAGGAGAACGTACAATTGGCGCATAGTCGTCCATCTTGGTCAAGAACTCCTTCAGCGACGCATCCTTGCGTGTTGGCAGTTTTGATTCTGGGATGGTGGGAACTGGAGGATTCACGACAGCCGTCGCATCAGCGGTTGATGGTGCCTGCGTGCCGTTTGGAGCAGCAGGGACAGGAGGAGCGGCATCAGAAGCAGCGACCTGCTCTGGATTTTGCGTTGATGAGTTGGTCGCCATGATTATATGTGGTGACCGTTCTGCTGTTGGGTGGCCAGCAACGTGTTCGGGATGCGATGATGCAAGATTGAAGTTGAGCAGAAGCGTGGGGGACGCGATGGCTCGAGGCGTGATCACGTGACTCTGACATAACGCCACTTTATTCGAAGTTTCAAACGTCGAACCTTTCCACCTTTGAGCTTTAGACAGAATGTGGTAGGTACCTTATGGGTAAGATATTTTAGGCGAAATGTAAATATACAGAACAGTGTGTCGCTCTGTTGGTGTTTTCGAGATCAAAACTGCCATCGAATTCAGAGAATTACATTATTCCCTGCGGCTGTATTGACCGGGTCCAGTGGTTGTCATAGTGATAGATAAGTGGCCCAGCCGTCCGCGCGAGACAGCTCAGGAAGTACGAATATTGGCAGGGCATGTACAGCAGCAGCCCATGGCCCATGCAGTAAAATCTACGAGCTTGAAATTTACGGGGTTGCGCATAAGTTAGGTAGCTCCAGCAACTCGCTCAAGTTTACCCGAATTGTGCAAATTCCAAAGATTGGTCAAGATGTGCAGTGTAACAGCCATAAATTATATGCTGCCGAGATCATATCATTATTGAATGGCTCCATACGACTTCGTGTTTGCAAAAGTCCAACGGATTAACATGTTGGTTGGGGTTGAAGTGATGCGACGGCACGATGAGACGACGCTCATTTACGTCTAGTCTTCGTGGCAGGCATGCTCTCAAACGCTTCCTCTTCTGATATCTCGTCGTCGCTGATTTCAACTGCCTTTTGCGTCGACTTCGTGGGTCTTTGCGATTGCGAAAAGTTGAGCGTGGTTTGTCGAACAGGCCGAGACGCAGCTCCCCGGGTTGCACGCGTTGGTTTCGGTGGTGGCAGTGGCGGATCAAACTCCTCATCATCATCCATGATGACATCCTCCTCCTCCTCCTCGCTGTCTTGGAACGGGTTGGGCTTCTTACGGCCTCTCGTCGGTGCCTTCTTTGGTGCGGCAGCCTTCTTCGCAGGCGCTTTCTTGGCAGGGGCTACTTTCTTTGCTCCTCGCGCTGTGGTTGTTCTCTTCGGTGGCTCCGGAGATGGTTCCTCAGCCCCGTCCATGTCGAGATCGTCATCGCTAAAGACTACACCAGATGCTGGCTTGGATGCGCCGCGACCACTGGACGCGGAAGTCTTAGTTGGAACTGGTATCTCCTCGAGTGCTTCTGGTTGAGCGGTCCAATGGCCGTTCAGGTCGGAGTCCCAGCCGTCAGGTTTTGGCTTGAAACGTCTCTTGCGTTGTGCCTGCTTTTGCTGGGCTACATCAAAGCCTTGTTCCATCTTCTTTCTGAACTCTTCGATATGGGCATCTAAGCTGTCGATAACGTCATCATCTAATGAGAGAAGCTCTTTAACCTGCGTGGACAATGACTCGAGGATAAACATATCGATAGCTTGCTTGTCGTCTTTGTTCACGAACTGGTTCACAGCATCGCCAAACGGCGCTTGGGGCAAAATCTTGAGTGACTGCTGGTTTAGATACTCCTGCACAAGCGTCTCGACCTTGATGGTATCAACCGACTCGACTGCTGCTGCGACGTTTTCCAGCAGCTTGGCATCTTTGGGAATTTTCCCTGTATTCGGTCAATTTGTGCCTCGGATGACGGGTCTTCGGGAATAACCTACTCGTCACCGAAGTCTTCTTTCGGTAGAAATAAACCACATCGTTCTGATTCGCAACTCTGCCCGCGAACCTGTTAGAAAATCGCTGGGGATTCTCTACCTCAAACTTGGAACCCTCTGGAGCTGTGTACTCCACCTTGAGTCGGATCAGAGGCAGCGGGGGCTCTTCTTCCTGGACTGAATCAGTCCCGCCGTGTGTATCCAACCAAGTGGCATGTGCCTCCTCGATCATTTCTTCCACGATTACCATCAAGCGTTTCGTGATTTCTTGGCGGTTGTCTTGCTTCTTCTCCAGCCCTTTGAAACGCTTGTCTGTAGCCAAAACCACATCCCGTATGACAAAAGGTCGCACTGTCTTGAGAGGAATCTTGTCCACCGTGAAACTTTTCCCGGTGATGTTGAGAATCGCAACTTGCTTCGTAACAGCTTCACCGGCAACGAGTGAAGTGGCCACCGAAGAACCAGGCTGCATAACATGAAAGTCTTGACTCCCACCGCCCGGTTTTTGAGGATCGATAAGGCATTCATGTTCATGACCCCAAATAACGATATTCATAAAAGGCGGTAACATCTGCTCTGAGACGTAACTGGTTGGCGTATGCGCATAATGGTTTTGGTGGAGTGTTAAGATGTTGAAAAACTCGGATTGCTGTTGGTTCGGCCTGTAGAATCGAATTTTCTGATCTCGAAATGTCCGGTGCATGCGTTCATCGCGGACATTGCTCAGGCCATAAAGCGCCAACTTGGTCTCCCCTTTCTGTAGCAGCACGGGCTTCACGTGGATGTTATCTGCATCGGGCACACGACCGAAGTAATTGACAAGCCCAGCTGCCTGAAGAAGATCGAGACTGCAGAAATGGCCGTCACCGCTCGGATCATCGTGGTTCCCATGGATGGAAAAGATGGGGATGGAGATGTTGATATCGGGATCTTGATAGTTGACATATGAAACTGATTCCCCAAGCACTTCGGTCGGGTCACTCAGAAATTCGAGCTCGCAGGGTTTCATTCCGAGGCAGTTCTCTCGCAGCGTCTTGATAACCTGGTACATCGCCTTGCGGGAAGGCTTGTTGTCATGGAAGAGATCACCACCAAGAAGTACCATGTCGACATCCTCGGTTTTCGCAAGCTGCATAATCTCGTTAAATGTGCGCCAACTGTCATCCTTTCGAATCGGATCGCGCTCCTCGTAGCCGACATGGTTATCGGTCGAAACCAATATGCGGATTGTATCCTCATCTACAAAGTCAAAAATTAGAACCACTGTGATGTAAACAGATGCGGAGACGCAAGACGATGGGAGTTGGGCGGTTGCCTACCCGAAGTTTGTGGCATCTTGGAGACTTGGTCGCAACTCGCAACAATAGATTTCGAAAGACAGCACCGAGCTTTTTATAGGCTCTCGAGAATGCTTAAACAGTTAAACAAGATCCCGTCCTAAAATGTATTTGTCTATTATAAAACAAGTGCGGGCAGTGGATTTCAAGTGACTTTAGGTCGCTATTCCGCAATCCGTGAGTTCTTTGAAGTTCCCAGGATGGACCAGCTGGGTGTCGCGCTGAAAGCTCCCCAAACGCGACGACAAGACGCGCTGTCACGAGCTTTGTTGCACCGGAATTAAACTGACTGCTTGTTGGGCCTAGCCCCGGCCTACGAAAGTACTATCGGCAGAATCTTTCGAAATCTGAGACTCTGACAGAAAGGTGGGGCTTCGAAAGCACAGGCTAACAACCGACAAGGGGTCCCTTGCAACGGCAACTGCAGAGTCGCAACGGGAGTCGAGTTATGTTTAAATCAACACAGGAGAAACTTTGAGATGTCGACGAGCATCAACTTCAAGCAGACGTAGCTGCTTCCTACCATTGATATTCAATGCGAACACCAAAAAATGGCCGATTTCTCTAATTTAAGGGCCCCCCCAGGGCGTAGCCGTATTTTTGAGCGAATCAGAGCCCGGGCAGCAGCCAGGGTAAGAGCAGAAGGATACACAGCTCCGTGTAAGTCCCCATCGAGTCCCTTATCCTCCATTCTCACCTCCACATCACGACCCTCCAGATGGTACATACAACAACGATATTGGTAACAATAATTCAAACTCCAGAACAATTTTATCTACTTTCTTATTTTTCCCAAATTCTCCAAACCTTCCGTCTCTTTCCGTTTCTGCTGCGGCTTTTGGGGAGCTTTACTTTCTGTTTCCCAACCCCAGCTCCCTTCCCTCCTTCGCCTTTCTTACAACCCCTCCATCACCAATTCACCGATTCATTCGCGACAACTCTTATTTCCAGTCCCAGAATCAAGCCTCTTCTGAACCGTTCATCTTTCACATCTTCATAGAAAGTCGTTCCTTGAGGATTATCTTATTATTTCAAGGGTTTATTTCTTCCCTCATCAACTTACCTTTCATCACTTCTTCCACTCATTCTCATCGCTTCATTACCTCCCCCGAAAAAGCAAAAGCACAGTCATCACCATGCTGGCAATTCGTCGCCAGAATACCCACAGCAGCCGATTCAATCCAATCCTGCTGCCGCGTGATCGGCCGGCTCTCGGCGAGTTGGACATCAACAAGGACCTCAATGCCCCTCGCTTCCGGACCAAGCGGAATCCCATTGTGTTTCAGGAAGAGAACTTCGATGCCGTTGTTGCTGGAATCAATGATGGCGTCTATATTTTCGACGAAGTGGTAGAGCTAACCGAATATCGGGGTGCTCCCTACACAGCTCCTCCACGCAGACACGTCCCAGAGTCGGATGAGGAAGAGGAAGTAGTTGAGGCCGATGCTGGTGCCTTTGAGGGAGAGGACATCAGTGACAACGACCTCGTTGAGGAGTTTGTTGAAGAGGACGAGGAGTTCGTCGGCGACGTCATGGAGGAAGACTTGGGAGAGGAGTATGGCGAGGACCACGGGCATGCCGAGTCCGAGGACAACATGCTTGAGCCGGTTTTCGACCCTGCCGCAGTCGGTCTGAAGGAGATCAACAACCTGGCCCACTTTGGGGTCAGCAGCCATAAGCCTGGCAACGGCGTCGCTGAGCTGCTCAGTGATGACACCGATAAGTACTGGCAGTAAGTTTTCCTCCTGGAGTTTCCCCTTCCATGTCCAACCCATTGGTTAACTTGAGTCACAGATCGGATGGCCAGCAACCCCATCTACTCACAATCCACTTCCTGCGCCGTGTCGAGATTCGCGCCATTCGCTTTTATGTCGACTACAATCAGGATGAGTCCTATACTCCCACCAACATTGTCTTGTATGCCGGCACCGGCCCTCATGATCTAATTCAGTTCGCCGACGTCGCTCTTGTCAACCCCGTCGGCTGGCAAGACGTCCCTATCATCGGTGCCGGAGGAGGCACGGATGGTAACTCTCTCTGCTGCTGGATTGCGCAGATGCACGTCAAGGAGAACCATCAGAATGGAAAGGACACTCACATCCGCGGCATCAAAATCTATGGCGTCGACGAAAACCTGGTTGGTGGAGGACCGACCGAACCTGCTCCAGAGCCAACCATCAACATCGGCCGCTCCAGGAACCAGGCGACAGTGGAGAGCCTTGCAGTGGACGAGGAAGAAGCTCTCCGGGATCTTCTCGACACGTTCGACCGCCCTCCCCTTTCTCACGAAGGTGGCTTTTCCAACTTTCCCGACTTCATGCGTGAGCCGGAAATTCGCTAAACACGACACAAGTTTCGGCTGGACAATTATCGGCACTTCAGAAACGCGTCCCAGGATGAGGTTATGGTACTACGGTTGTTCTTGCATTGGTATGAAGTTTATGGGTCGGAACTGAACACTTTGGAAGGATTGGGCTTGCAGATTTGGATCGCTTGATATTCTTTTTCTTTTCACCTTCTCAAGTAGTGGGTGCTATGCAGGCGGAGTTGTCGTGGTGGAGGGACTTGAATGGGTTCGTTAGCCCCTGGGAAACATGCATGATAGCACTCCTGATATCATTTTGAAATGGAGTTCAATGGAATAGACCCGATAGATCTTGGTGGAGTCATGATGTCGTATGTAAAATACCAATATTTGTCACGTGGATCGAGTCTAGGTCGAAAAGGTGATTGACTGTGCTGAGCTATCTTGTTGGCCATAGTCTCACCGCGAGGCAATGATGTGTAATCACTGGCTTTTTGGCAAGATGGAACAGTTATCCAACAACCAAGGTGATGTTTCCCTACATCCGTCAGCAACAACACTCAATGTGATGTCCTCCCAAGAGTCGATGAGCTGCAACTGTTCATTGCATTTCTGCCGGATGGCATCCAGTGAATCAGACCCCAACAACACCCGGACTGGGAAAGGCCGTTCTTTGGCCAATCCCTCCCCCTTGACGATGTCGATGATGGCCCCGGGAAGCTTAGCAATGTCTCCGGGAACTTTGGGCATTTCACCGCCGCCAAAGACCTTGGTGAACAGAGGAACATAGTCCTCTATCTTCGGAAGCCCTCCGAACGGCTCCTCACCTTTACGTGAGTGGGCCAGGTCACTCACAAACCGACCGGGCTCAACAACCAGAGAGCGGAGGCCGAGAGGGGCGATCTCTTTCTGGAGACCCTCCGCAAACACTAACAAGATGATACGGTCTTTAGCACTATCCCACACGCGGAACATGTGAGGAAAGCAAACTTACTGGTCAAGGAAGCCTTGGTGACGGAGTAAGGAGTTAAGAAGGGCATGGACACCCATCCAAGACCTGCGCCGATGAAGACCACGGTGCCGGTCTTGGCGGTGCACATGTGCGGCAGTACGGCTTGCGTGGTTTTCATGGCGCCAAACAGGTTGACGTCGAAGAGGGTTTTGAGGAGAGCCACGCTGGCCTCCTCGAGAGAGGACATGCGGGACTTTCCGGCATTGTTGACGAGAACGTCGATGCGTCCAAAGATTGCCACGGCTTCTGCAATGATGGACTGAATCTCTGACAGAGGGGCAGTGACATCAAGGTCGAGCAGAGCGATGTTGTCGGATTTGAGATGGGCCAGACGGGATTGGGCTCCGCGGCCGGTGGCAATGACTTTGTCGCCACGGGCAGCAAAACTGTGCACGAGGGCAAGTCCAATGCCAGAAGTGCAGCCTGTGACGAGCCAGATGAGAGGTGCCATGTTCTTGGGACACTGGTTGGGAGAGGTAGGGGGCTGGGTTCTAGCAGCTTGGATCGTAAAGGAAGTAATTATAGGAAGTGCTCTCGAAATCAGTCAATGAGTTCCAACAGTGAGAGACTTGAGGAATGAGAGAATCAGAATCCGCTTCGGAGGAGAAACAGAGGCCCTTATATACTCCCTTTGACGGCATGCTGGGTTGATATCTGGACTATTGGTGTGGCGACACTATAGATGATCCCATTTATCCCGGCCTGAAGCCTACAGTGAGAGCACTCGGCATTATCCCAAAGACGGCATCGCTAACGTCGATATGGCGGGGACACACAGCACAAGTTCCCTAGAAGTGGAGGAATATCTCACGATATCTTGAGCCAAACCCAACTTACACCTGGGGATATATTCTCGATTAGGAAAGGCCAAGCACACCCTGATTGTTTACTTGTGTCAGGGGCCGGAATAGTGGGTCTGGAGCAGGACTTAAGAGGTTCGGATTTACGGAGGTAAGCTTAAACACGGTGGGAGGGGTCTTTGGGGTACCTAGGAGTGACACCACCGAACAGCTGCTACCCCGCGCCCACGATTGATGTCGCCACTGCAGTCTCAGTGGGAAGCCGTCTTCAAGTTCCAGATACCTTAGCTTCAGCATGAACATTCTTGAAGATCTACGTGATGACCGAACCAAGAAGACCCTACTGAATAGGTATACTAGTTTATGGCAGCATGGCCGATGATTGAGTTCCTTACAGTTTGTTATAGCAATGTCCCTCCCTAGCGACCTCTCACCGGAGCAGAGCGAAAGCCAGAGCCAGTCTACCATGCCCGACGCAAGACAGCTCACGCGCTTCTTCTCTCGGGCGCTCGACTCCTTCCAGAAGTCTACGGCCTCGGAAGTCAGCATCATTTGCACAAGGCGACCGAATGGAAGCCCGGGAAGCCAACAGTTCATCCCTCCCAACCCAGCACCACCCCGCGCCCGGCCTCGTATGTTGATCGTCCTTGACTCCTCCTTTAACCCCCCGACGCGAGCACACCTGCGCATGGCAACGTCTGCGATCTACGATCTTACAGAGAACAAGGGGCAGGAGCTGGAAACGTTGCGCCTATTATTACTCCTATCCGTGCAGAATGCAGATAAGGCGCCCAAACCGGCGGCGTTTGACCAACGGCTTGCAATGATGTGGCATTTTGCGGGAGACATCCAGGATATTTTGCAAGGGAAAGAACAGACAAAACTGCTAGAGGTGGACATTGCGCTGGCGGCGAAGCCTTATTTCCACGAGAAAAGCGAGGCAATTGACCAAGCCGATTTCTACAAGGGGGCGTTATCAGTAGAGGATGGGCCGGAGCCAGAACCAGTATCGATGGGGCAGGTCTTCCTCGTCGGTTACGACACCCTCATTCGCATTTTTGACCCGAAGTATTATCGTCCACAACCAGGATCTAGTTCGGTGGATGGACCGTCGTCAATGCAAAGGGCACTGGGACCTTTGTTTGCTCGGGCCAGGTTACGGGTTACGATGCGAACAGACGACGAGTGGGGAGGGGAGGAGGACCAGATTCGATATCTCGATGGGTTGATCAAGGACAATGGTCTGGAAAGGATAGGTGGTAGCGGGGAATGGGGGACGAGGATCGAGATGGTAAAAGGCAAAGAGGTCGGGGCGGATATCGTGAGCAGTACGTATGCGCGTGCCGCGGCAAAGGACGGTGATGGGCAGCGTCTCGAAAAGATGGTTACGCCCAAGGTAAGACAATGGATTGAGGAAGAGGGGCTGTACCACGAATAAACCTGCAATAAATTAAGATACCTGTTCATCCACCTGATCTCGATCATGCTATAATCGAAGGAGTTTCTGTTTCTATGGCCCTGACTTGACGCTGCAAGAGGAATGATTCGGATCCGACTCTAGAAATCTGCCTTATCATTTAAGTAGTAGTGATCTTGCTAAGAAGCACCAAGAAGACTAAGAGCATATACCGCGTTAAATCGAGGTCATTATCACCCACTTCCCATGCCGACCAATGCCTCAATTCTTGTAGATGTCGAGATCAAGGACAGCAGAGCCGGGAGAAATTTTGGCGGTAACAAGCGGCAGAACGTTTCGCCCCACTCCCAGAGGAACCCGCTTCGAAATTCACACAGATTTTCGAGAAAAGTGGGATGAGTGGCCTGTGCACGCCTGCAAATTCGCACTCGTGCATTGACCACTCCCAAGCACCTATATAATGAGCCTTCCACTCCCACCATTTCGATTTTCTTTTCTCTTTTTTTTCTTCATGTCGACAATACTTCAGAGAATCATTTCTATAGTATTCGTCCTCTTTTGTGTTCCCTAAAGGAGCCACAGATCCCACCCGGGTTGATGAACAATATCCTCGGCGCCCTACAGTGAGAAGCCTTTTTTTTATTACTCTCGACCTGCCTGCAAAGGTGGCGGTCGCTGGCCTTTGTGCTGCGGCTGTATAGAGAGTGGCGATGATCTGTACCCCGGTTTTATCGAGGTCTTGCCTTCGGGCGCTCGAGCGGGGTGGGTGTCGATGGAAGTCTGACCGGCTATCTTTTTTCTCTCTTTTCATTGTGATCATGGGCTCTGCTCATGACATGAAGAAAGCCTCTCTCTGTTATGTTTGTGATGCCTTCGCGTGTGTGTTTGTGTACGCCTATGCGTAAGCGTGTATGGCTTCGGGTCGTCCCCTCTGTTTACCCCCACCAACCATGTTTCTAGGTACTCGATTAACAGGTCCGGTCCCGTCTGTGCCAATGTCATCAACTTTCTCTTGTCTGAGTTCCTGGCTCTTGGTGTGCTCCCAATCTCGAATGTCGCCATTTTTCCCAATGTCATCGCACTTGCCTCTTTCTCGTGCGTCAACCAGCTTTTTGGCAGCGGCAGGTCCCCCGCCCACTGTCACCTTACCAAAACGGACGGCTGTGTGATCTTATCTGCGTGAGCAGCTGAGGCACCCCAACACTCGCACGTCAACCATGCTTATCACCAACACCAGAGAGAGAAGGAAGCCAATATTTCATCCTGCTCTACTACGCACCACTTGTGCTGAGCGACTGATGACGAAGAGATGCTGCTATTCTCGGCCCAATACCTTCTCGGTCGGGCAGGTGTGATTTCTTCAACAACATGTCAGCATTTCAGTCTTGGTGATGCATGGAGATCGTACAGAGCGTTAAATATCGCCCATGATGGCCAAAATATCGACAGTTCAAGGTGTCCTCGCACAGGAACGCCCTAATATCTGTAACTGTCCTCGCTAGAAGAATGCACTTGTTTTCTCCCATCCTCGTCGTGGGAGTCATTCCTTGGTTGTTGGTGAAAGAAGTCGCTGCATCATCGCAAAGCAGTCATCTGTTGCGCAGACGCGATGACGGGTCAAGTAACTCGACGGAGGTTTCACCAAAGAAATTTATCGTTGAGGTGGAAGATGTGAATACAGTTTTATTCTCCGTGTGTAACTCGGTCTTTACTGATATCTTGGACAGGGAGCGAGCATCGACGCCCTCACATCACAATTTTCGGCAGCAGGCGTCAACGTCCTCCGCATCTTTAAGACAGATGTCTTCTCGGGTCTCAGTATTGAGACGGACGAGGAAAACGTGGACTCGCTCCAAAATTTGAAAACAGTCAGAAGAGCATGGTCTGTCGGCAAGATTCATCTAGACCCGATCATCAAGGCGTCGTCCTTCAGTAACGATGCAGCAGCCGCCAATTATTCGGTCCACGAGTACACCGGGGTTGACAGGCTGCACGCCGCTGGGATATACGGACAAGGTGCTGTAATCGCGGTAGTAGATACGGGTACCGATTATCTGCATCCAGCCCTTGGTGGCGGGTTCGGCCCGGGTTTCAAGATATCTGGAGGGTATGATTTGGTGGGCGACTCAGGTACGAATAGAATCTCTTCATCCTCAACCTGCTACCTTTGCGGACTCACTTTCTTCCAAAATTTCGGTACATAGGCTAATGACACCTTCACGTGTCCTGCGGCAGAATGGCCCGCTGGTCCCAAAAGCCCGGACGCGGATCCCTTTGATCAGATCGGACATGGCACGCATGTTGCCGGCATCATCGCTGGAAAATCTGAATGGTATTATCTCCGGACAGGTCCCCCTTGCTCTGGAACTCAGGGATGCTGACAGGGGCCTATCAGGTACACGGGGGTTGCCCCGGAGGCTACCCTTCTTTCTTACAAGGTGTTTAGTAATGTATGGTCAATGATCGCTTCACCTACTGCTCATGCGTTTTGGAAAAGTGGCTTACGCGTGTTGTAGTACGGAGTGACCGACGAAGACACCTTGGTGGACGCATTCCTAAGGGCCTACGAGGCGGGAGTGAATTTTCGGAGGGCTTGTTGGATCTCGGGCGTGTACCTGCTAATCCATATTCTTAGGCAGATGTGATCACGTCGAGCATTGGAGGGACAAGTGGATGGTCCGACGGGATCTGGGCAACAGTTGCTTCTCGGCTAATGGAACGAGGCCTTGTGGTGACCATATCCGCTGGAAATTCTGGGAGTGACGGACCATTCTACGCATCCTCGGGTTCTTCTGGAAAGAACGTGATCGCCGTGGCCTCTACAGACGCCAGCATTCTGGCTGCTCCTCCGTTCAAGGCGACATTTACCCTCGGCACTGCCACCAATGTCTCGCACTTGGGATATTTGCCTGATGTGAACTCATGGGCTTGGGACATTCCTGAGGATCTCACCGTGATACCGATTTCTCTTGATGTGACCGGCACCGCGGACGCATGTGATCCTCTGCCTGACGATACACCAGACTTGTCTGGAGGAATCGTACTCGTTCGACGTGGGACATGCAACTTTTCAGTAAAGCAAGCCAACGTGGCTAAATTCGGTGCCAAACGTGTCTTGTTCTACAACAATGCCAGTCCCATCATCAATCCCGGTTCTCTGGATCCTGCCATACCCACAGCGTTGATAGAAGCCAAAGCGGGAGAAGCCATCATGAACACTATCAAGACAGGCGGCACTGTGATTGTAAACTTTGCAATCCCTCAGGACTCCAACTGGGCTGTAGGGGTCTACAACTCTGAAGGTGGGATTCCTTCGGAATATACCAGCTGGGGAGGTACTTTTGAGCTGGAGATCAAGCCCGACATTGCGGCGCCGGGTGGTAACATTTACAGCACGTATCCCGACGGGCAGTATGCAGTGCTATCAGGTACGTCCATGGCGTGCCCTTATGTTGCCGGAATTGCCGCCTTGTATATTGGAAAACACGGTGGTCGATCTGTTCATGGCCCCGGCTTCGGAAAGAAGCTATCCGACATCATCATTTCAAGCGGCGCTGCAGTCCCGTGGCAGGTAACGCAGCCCGTCGGACTGCCCATTGACCACGGGTTCTGGGCGCCAGTTCCTCAGGTTGGCACGGGTCTGGTAAACGCAACAAAAGTGCTGACCTACTCAACCTCTTTATCCTTCTCCAAGTTCGCACTTAACGACACGGCCAACTTTGAGCGATATCACCAAGTCCTCATCACCAACAACGACAACAAACCTGTGACATATTCATTTTCCCTCCAGGAAGCGGGTACATTTGACGCACAATCCCGTTTTTATCCTGACTACCTGGCCGCGGCAAACGAGTTGGAACCGTACTCGTTCACGCCCAAAGTATTCTTACCGTCGCCAATCACGATACCAGCTGGCACGTCCCGCCTTGTCAAGATCAACTTTGATCCTCCCCAACCCAGTCCCGATCTTGACCCATCGAGACTTCCCATCTACAGTGGAAAGGTCCTGATATCCTCTCAAGACACCTCTGAGTACCTGTCAATCCCTTATCTTGGTGCAGCCTTCTCCCTCAAATCCCAATTGCGCAAACAAACCTTTACCGAAACCACCCCTTTTCAGGTTTCCGGTCCTAACCGCGACGATATTCCATCTTACCATACGTATGACTTCAATCTCTCCTGGGCCGAGCAGTCGTTCCCTAAAGTCTACGCGGCGTTCAAGTTCGGCACAAAGGAGCTTCGCTGGGACATTTTCGAGGCAAACTGGAAGGAGCACCAGTGGAATCGTTACCCTCCCGTGCCCGGAGAGAACGGTTTCGTAGGCAGCGCGACCTACTGGCTGGATTCGGACTCTTACTGGGGTTTCGACCCAGATTCAATGGATAAGGAGACTACGATCCCTTTTCCCTTGATTAACAGGATTAGAACGAGTAGCTGGGGTCGACAGAACCAAGGCTTTTGGTGGTTTGGCAAGTTGGCCAATGGGAGCTACATCGCTCCTGGGAACTACACGTTAGCCATCCTTTTCTGTTTTGATCACTAGGTACTTTTGCACACCAGATACTAACGAACGGCACAGGATGAGATTTGCGGCACAGATACCTTTCAGCGATCCAGCGCACTCAGACAACTGGCATGTGTGGAATACTCCACAAATTACCATTTTGCCATATACACCATAGGTAGGCAAGTAACATGTATCATATGATGTTCAAGTTTAGGTACATCAAGTCAGGCATCAGTCATTTAGTCTCCAACACATTATTACTACTCGTATAGATTATCTCCAAAATATTAAGAGGGCGTGCGGCGTCCATAACCACAGGTCCAAGCTGGGTAACACTGAAATGCCCAAGAATACCAAATACTTGTTCTCAAAAAAAACCAAAAAAAACCCGCCTACTGCTTCTGAGAGATCATCATCTCCTCATTATCCGCAATGGGAGCCGGTCGGTTGGAGCTCTTGTTAAGCTCGTTCTCGCCAACCACATTAACGGTACCCTCCATCTCGAGGTGGTAGTCCTTGTTTTGGCTCAATGCGAACTCTTCCTGGTCGATGTGGCGGAACAAGAAGTAGAAGATGACACTGAGAACGCCACCAGTGATGGCCGGACCACCGAAGTCCCAAGTGAGATAAGGATCGGTAATGACGGACGAGCAGGCCAAACCAATAGCGTAGGCGACGGCAGAGGTGAAGAGGTTGATGGCCGACACGAGACCACGCATGTTGACCGGGGCACGAGAGTAGGCGATACCGTAGGCGGGCACATTGACGAACAGCTCCGAAATACCACCGATGGCAAAGGGAATAGCTAGCCACCAAATGCTGATAGGAGCAACGCCGGTGCCCTCCTTGCAGTCGCTAGAACCGTACTTTCCGCATGGGCCCAGCTTATAGGCGTAGTAGTTGATGATGGTGTACCCTGCACCTCCAATACTCGACATCATGAGACCAGTGGTGATGCGAGCAATGGGGCCGTAGTGAATACCCAACTTGCGGAGGAGCGGGTAGAGACCATAGTTGAGAATGGGAGCGAAGCAGATAATGCTCAGCGAGTTGAAGTTGTTGATGACGTCGTTCGGAACACCATTAGTCTCCAACATGGTCGACAAGAAACTAGCCGCACCGCCGATGCCGTTATCGTTGATGAACTGAATGGGAAAGAAGCAGAAGATACCCGTGGCCTGGAAAGTGCGGCGGATATCCTCGACGAACTGGTCGTTCCAAGTAGTGGGGTACGTCTCAGCAAGACCAGCAGCAGCAATGTTGGAAGGCTTTCCAGCCTCCCAAAAGCCGTGACGTCCGATCTTCTTGATGCCACCACGGCGAATGCAGATGCTGAGGACCCGGAAAACGTTGGGAAGATCGGAACCTCCCGGGGGGTGGAGGATCAAGCGCTTGTAGAGGAACCACAGCAGGAACGGCAGGGGAAGATACAGGATCATGGGGATGGTAAAGGCAAGCCACCACTATCAATACTGTTAGTCTCTCACAATCACTCTAATATTGCCTTGAGCCTTTGTTGCTTCGGATCCAGAGAGTAGTACTTACACCGACGTACTTCTCGGAGTACGAGGTTGCAACACCCATGAAACCACCGACGTTGATCATGAGGTAGAACCACAGCATGACACGCTCAGTAGTAGACTCGGGATCCTGAATCACTCTTTCGCCGCTCGAAAGAGTAACGACGGTGGGAACGGTGGTTGTCATCTGATCAAGGAGCAGGGGAGAAACATTGGGCTTGAACATGGCTTTGCGGATATGGTCAGTGGTGGGAGACAAGACAAGTTAACCGGAGCGAAAAGCTTACCAGCGCCAATAGCCAGAATATAGACCGAGAGGAAGTAGGGAGCCTTGGAGGTACCGGCAAGGAGAAGGTCCTTGGAGCCGGCAACGATCATGAGCGCATGGGCAACACCGAAGACAGCGACACCACCGCAAATCAACCTGAAGCGACCCGTCTTTGCATCCGCCAACCAGCCAAAGACAAGGGGAAGGGCATACGCCAACATGCTGAACGACTGAGTAACGGCGTTGGCAGCCACGGTGCCCATTCCCAGAGCACCGGGGGTCTGCTGGTCTCCCCTTGGCGGAGCACCCCAGCCGTTACCACCCTCGGGCATCGGTCGGTTGACATAGTTGCTGATGAGGGGCTGGATACCGTAGTACGAGGCGCGCTCGCAAAACTCGACAATGCAGATAAGGTAGGCGATGATGGGAATGTTGCCGGGAACGCGGCGCAAAGTCGCAAGATCCTCCTCAGTCGGCTTGCCCTCATAGTTCTCCTCCATGACAACTGGGTTGAGATAGGCCGAGTGAACACCAGCTCTCTCAATGTCACTATCACTACCGGTAGTCTTCTTCTCTACCGCCAGAGGCGGCTTCTCATCATATGTTTCATCTACAGGGACGGATGTTAACCACAGGGCCAAAGGGGGCTGAGTCGTGACAAGGCGGGACACCAGTACTTACTCATCTTGAACGGTCAACCAACGGCGGTAAGTCGCCGTGTGTCGCTTAATAGATGGTGTGAAAGAAGGATGACGTGATGAGAAGGGGGTACCAACTTATTTTCTGTCAACCGCAAACTATTGTTGGATTGGCGACGACAGAAAGATAAGAGTCGAGAGGAAGGAATGAGGGATGAAATCAGCAGAGGAAACTATAGAGTTTGAAGAAGGGGTTTTGAAAGCTGCGACCCTTCTGGCTCTGTCTGCATGTACCTTCTCCCAGATGTAACGGTAATTCAGACCGTGACCACTGGTCACACTGCGTAACAGAGGAAGGACGCCGAATGTTCGTCCTCTCCGGCGTGACTGTGGTGTTGCAAACCGTTCGGGTGGTTCAACCTGGGAGGAGGTTCTTCTTCTTCTTTTTCCCTGGTCTCGGTGAAGTTGGGAAGTGCAGATCCCCCGACTCTTATTCTCAAAGCGGACGACCAAGGCTGGAATGACAGAGCAAGAGAGGAAAAGAAGGGGATCCTTTCCCGAGGTAAAGAGTCGACGGCGAAAAAGGCCCGAATAATTGTGGGAAAAACTCCAGACCAGGCCAGGCCAGTCAACCCTCCTCTTGCCCTCTCCCCTCACCGACGACGACTCACGAGAGAAGTGGAGGAGTACATCCCCTCCCAGTTAGGGTTTTGCAGCCCCTCCTCGCCCTGTCACAGACTCACCGTCCTCCTCTGAACTCCCCTTTCGAGCTCAGCAACTGAGCAAACATCCTCTGGTCATCCACCCCCGCGGATTCTTGTGGAGCTCGTCTGATAACGAAGAAACCCAATCGCTGCAACCTTTCCACATGGTCACGCATCCTTTGCAATCTTCTGTCGCGAACATCCCTACAATGCTGCAGAATACCGGAGAGCTCTTCCAGGGGAATCCATTCCTGTCCTCCGCGGTGATGCAATGCAGGCGCAAAAGGGACCGGTGCATATGTCAGGCACCTTCTTGTTGTGCATTAGTTTGCTCCCTCTATCAAACATGGGCATCCACTCAGTCGGGATTCCGGCATCTCCCCTATCAATGATGAAAGTTGCGTTGATGGGTGGCACTGGCCGGAGGGTGGCTGTCTCTCACCGTTTGCAAGGGCGGGCCCGAACGTTGGAACCAGAAAGAAAACTCGACATATGACTACATTTTGATCGGTGCTCAAAAGAAAAGACGAACGGCGACAACCCCACTCTCCGTGTGATCATCTCAACCATCCCACGTTGTCCGACCCGAAAGAAAATCCCAGAGTTCGGTCGGTGACTCTCATGAACTCCATTTCATGCGTCGCATTGTGGACAGTGATCTTCCAGAGAAGCTGTCAAAAGTCTCGGGAGGGCTCATCAGCGGAGAGACTGGGTGTTGCCATCTGGGATGTTGTTCCTGGTGATGTCTTCTCGTTTCTCAATTTTTTACCATTGCCACTCCGGGGGTTCCGGGGTTATGGAGTCGTTCATCGGCAGTTGACTTGATAAGCGTCAACGGTCCCCTAAGGTGCCAGTTGCCCCATGGGGTCCTGAGTGAAAACTGAAAAGTAAATTACGAAATGATATTGATGGGGGCAAAAAAAGATGACATACACACAAACATGGCCGTGAACGTCGACTTATAGCCTCGCCAAGGAATGTCGTCAAGATCAAGACATTCTTCAGAGCTGAATGCGGGCTGGCTCGGAAAACAAAACCCCTGAGACATGGGACAAACGATGAGCTTGTTTTATTCGCCAAGTGCAGCCAAGGTGAACAATACAGAATCTTGGCTCCTCGACTTAGCTTCGACCATCGAACTTGGCTTTGCGGCCAAGCTCTCTTGGCAAACGTGAGATGAGGACGACACCTGTCAACCATGGCGATATCTTTTTAATTCGCCGTGGGGAGGAAAGGGGACATGCGATGGATGCGTCCCACTGCGAGATCGGAATGTGTTAAGCTGTTGATCGAACCTCCATGCATTCAACGACCTGCCATTTGCCTACCGAGATTGGGGGTACCAAAGATCTGGTCCTGGTCGTTTCCCCCCGCATACTCCTCAATCATTTCTTCTCCTCACTCAGCCTTACCGATTGGAAGCTAAGGCGTGGGTGGCATGCGAAGCTAACGCACCAGTTTCCCGTCGTCGAGGCATGTTGTTTTCCGGTTCTCGGAGGTCTCGGTCGAGACGATTGACTCGCCCATGCATTGCATCATGCTTCTCGAGGAAAATGTTGTACTGTACATACCCTGGGTTTTCTTTTATGGGAAAGTAGCTGATATCACCCGAAAGAAGACAGTTGTTACAGGGTAATCATGAATCGTCCCAATATATTACTTTCCAGTCATACGCGCCAAAAGATTGCTCCCTAATTACCAAAGTCATCCAAGCACAATAGTTTGGAATCCACCATCCGCTACGCAGCCATACAGACAGACACCCGCAAACGTCCACGATATATGAGTCTACGTGACGAGCTTCTTGTTCGCCCATCCAATGGTGGGTGGCTCGGCCCCGTTAAAGACCACAAACGCGGCCTTCAGAGCCACATCGCCAAAGATGTTGATGCCAATACTGCTGCTGCTCTGTATTCCGCCAAAGCACTGCGTGGATGTGGCGGAGATGCGTGCGTAGTTGATGTACGACGCCGGAATCACAAACCGCTTGTTGCCAACACCAAATGTGAAAGTCGGCAGCGTCGCCGTGCAGGGAAAGACATATCCGCCGTACGAGCGGCTGTTGGTGGCGCCCTGAACCTGGCGGTAGTAGGCCGTCACGATGGCAGTGGGGAGGTAGAGCAAGGTGGTTCCGGTATCGGCAATGCCCGTGATGGGGGTTTCGCTGAAGTTGCCCGACCCTACACCGTAACCCGTCGAGGTAAACGTCCAGTAACCGGGGTTCTTGTTGACGGGCGTGTAGGTAATTTCACCCGTGTATTTGGCCTTGTCGATGAATCCAAAGTCATAGCTGCCAGCTGTTTGTTTTCACACACGTCAACGCACTGTCCCTGGAGTTACTCTGTTTGAAAAAGAATGATGATAAAACTCACTGGCTTTGTACTTGAGATCTGCCGTAAAGACAGGTGCGTCTAACTTGGACCGCGCATTGTCGAAGAAGGTGAGCTGGCCGCTCGGGCTGACGGTGTTGAGGGTGCTGAAACCCAGACCAACAAGTCCGTCGATCTGCGCCTCCGTGGTGAACCCGGAAGATACCTGCTGTGCGGTCTGCACGGCCTGGCTGGGTACCTCGAGTCCGCCAATGGTGAAGTTGTCCGTGTAGACGGTGCCCCGGGACCCGGACCCGTCGCCGTACGTGATGCTCCAGGTATGACCGCTGAGCAGTTTGGACGTGCTTGACTTGGAAGGACTGTAGATTTCCTGCCCACGCACCTGGTTTGCCGGCGTGAGACTGGAAAATACCCACAGGTCGGAGGAACCGGTGTCGAGATCGAGGCTCAAGGTTTGGGGAGGAGTGCCGATAGTCACAGGGGTGACATAGGCAATGTCGATAACGTCAATGGGAATTGCAGCTGCAGACCCCGTGGCACGCTTTACCTCGGGCGAAGCCTCCTCAGCTTGCTCGGCATCAATCTTTGCCACGGCCTTGAGCAGGTAGTCGGGAATCTCAACACCGTATTTGAGATATGTCCTGTAGATGGCCCTGGCGCCGTTGAAGCCCCGGTAGCGCGGGTTCCGCACTTGCTTCAGCGTTGTCCGGCCATTGCCGGTAATGGTCTGGTCTTGGTTGATCACTGTCGTGCCGATTCTAGGGGGCAGAGCAGAACCAAGACCGGCCGCCGCCAACAAGGAGGTGAGAAAGAGATTGGTGACGGAAACCATTGTGAACCGTTGCTGACCAGCAAGCACAAACGGCAAATCCAAAAAAAGAGACGGGTTGGGACGAGAACAACGAGAAATCAGGCCGACAGGATGGAGTACAGATGCTTTCCACTTATCTACCTGGTATTCAACTTGCCTCCCATCACATCCTGTCTACCCCCGCCACTTCATTGCCAACCCTATTGACTGCGGCAATTCCATAAATGAACCCGAGATGGCGATTCCCGGCCCTGGTAGCACGAACGGAGTATCTTCTATCTGTGAGAAAGCAACCTGCCCGTTACAGGTAGGCAAGGAGCGCAGATCCGAGAGCAGGCATCCAAAAAGGAGGGGAATGTTGACCACGGAGGAGACCACCAAGCCGGGAATTAATATCGCTCACGGTGAATTATCTCTCTCCCAAGCCATGAACACGGGAGACTGAAGATCTGGAGGTCAAAGGTGACTATCCAATGAGATTCAACGCCTTCAAGATCGCCGCCGTGTTTCGAGCCCCCCGTGACCCGGAGATAATATCGACGACAGAGATCTCTGTTTCATGTCTAGCTAGGATCCAGACCTCATCGACCTCTTTCCTCTTTTGGTAATCAAACTTGAGCCGCTGTTCAGATCAATCGTCGACTCTGTTCCTGAGCTACTAATTGCTCACCCAACGACTGGCCTCTCAGAGTGACCAACAGCCTGCCTACCGTCGACACCCCCCGAGAGGTAAACCTCTGTTCCCTGCCCCCCCTCAAATGGGAGATCCCTTGAAGGCAAAGCGTTAATATGAGAATGTCCTGAATGATAACAGCGTTGACGAATAAGACGTCACCCACAAGGCTCCTTCTGCAAAAGTCATCAGGCCCGCATCATATATATGTCGGCAGTTTAGCCAGATAAGGAGCTTCACTTATCAGTCCAAGGTAACGCAGTGAACCTATCGGGTTGAAGCGAATCGGGAGTTGGATCTTGATGTTGCTGGGCGGCTGCCCCCAAATCCCGGCAGTCAAAGTCTCGTGGTCCACCCATCCATCCATTCTTCTCCTATCTTGGCACATCCTGATCCCTTCTTGCATGGCAACAGGGCGGCATTTGACCATATAATGGAGTGGAGTGCCATGGATATTTATCTCCGAGTTACTACGAGATAAAACAGCCACAATGGCATTTGATTTGAGTCCGTGGCTTGGCGGTGATGACGATCGGATCCCGTCCTGATGCAACCATGTTCGGATGATTCCATGCATCTCTTTGAACCAAGGCAAGCTTCCACGGCAGTACGAACCTCGGCTCCCGTCCCATCCAACAACTTCCACCAATGAATGACCTTGATATTCTTTGCAAACAAACCTGCTGTGCTCTTGTTCTGCTTGTATGTCGGTACAGTCACAACAGTCCTCCCGCTGTGAGACAGGGGAGCAGAAGCTCAACAAACTTGGATTGGATCTGAAGAAAGATCCTCCTCGCTGCAAATTATCTATCGAATCCCCAAAAACCATGCTTTCAAACCATATAAGAAGGTTTGTTTGTACACAATAATACCGCGCCAAATCGTACAAGCCCATCGTTACCAGAAGCACAGAAAAAAAAAAAAGCCCGTGTCATCATGCCCCCAGAGATATATTGGTAGTTTGACCTAGGGAACAGACTTGGTCAGCCCCCTTTTCATCCCGCTTGCGTGCACAACTTCCACTCGTATACATACCGCCTATCCCACTCATAATCATATTCCAAGAGAGAGACGCGCTGGGTTTTGACACCGCTTTTTCCGCTAGAAAAACTCCTGGTATCATCTTCTGACTGCTCTCATTACAAAATCTAACGGTGTCTGGTATTCGGGAATCGGGCGAGCGGGGGCATCGTCGGGGAAGCCATGCCTCCAAGTTCTTGGATGGAGAACGGGCTTGGTGGCTTTTGAAGCTGAGGAGGAACAATTGCGATCCGCCTGTAACCCATTGCCTCGCTCGGACCTGGTGCCTCGTGGCGGCGAGGCCGGTTCTACCGTGCAAACACCTTGACCACTCCGTCGCCCCCGGCGCTGACGACCCATCGTCCATCCTGACTCCATACAACAGAGCAGACACCTTCACCTCTCATGGTACGGTGACTAGTTAGCTCTTGTGTGCACGACCGCTTTTCTAGTGACCAGAATCGGAGTGAAGAATCATGGCCGGCGCTGACCAGCTCACGACCGTCGGGGCTCAGCGAGAGGCTCGATATGGCTGCCGGGTGGGCAACCATATTATACGTGCATTGACCTGGGAGCACGTCAGTTTTATTTTGGTCCCGCAGAATAGAAGCAAGAAAGGTCAGTAGACAACATACCGCTGTTGGCATCGAAGAGTCGAATGTAGCAGTCTTCGTGCCCTGATATGACAACGCCTTCGACGCCTGATCCAGCCATGGCCCGACCGCCGCCCGTTGGACCGCTGCTGTTTTCCTCATCGCTTGCACCCTGATGTTGATCGAGCCCAACAACTGTAGCGACGACCGCATTCACACTGGTCCTTTCTGTCCCGTCATATGTTTCCAAGCTTAGCATATTTCCTATTTCCTCTCCGGTCCGCGTGTCATATACGATGATGGCGGCATCCGAATAGCTGACCACAAATGTCTCTCCATTCGGACTCAGGGGGGTGATGCACGTTGGACTGGCATTGGAGTTGGTACGCGAGATGGAGTGGATAAGCGTGTGATTGAACGGAGAGTTCGACGCCGTAGACGGCTGCGGAGAGTTGGGGAAGGCAGAGCCGGAGCTCATCGAGTTGCCTCTAACACGACCGCCTGGACCCCTTCTCCCTGCGCTCGGCTGTGGTGACGTGAGTTGCGGGGGCGCGCTGACTGCCCAGATCTTTACAGTTCCATCGGCAGAACCCGAAACAAGCAAGATACGATCTGGCGTTCCATGGGCGGTATTCTGGCCGAAGATGTTTCCGAGATTGGAAGGCAGCACACAAAGCGTCCAGACGGCATCGGCGTGAGCATCGATTGTAGCCTTGGGGTCGACACGTCCACGTTCCCACACCCTGATTGTAGCATCCTTGCCACCAGAGAAAATCCAGCCGTCACCCTGAGCGCGACCGCCTGTCGAGAAGTTCGGAGCTGGTGACCAGGAGGCGAGAGAAAGAACAGCTCCGTTGTGGCCACGATGCGTGAAATCTGCGACAACGTCCAGATCATGATTGCCGCTTGTGGTATTTGCGCGGTCGGGAATATGGAATCGTTTGATCAGCCCGTCGTCTGCAGCCGTGCAGATCTCCGGCTCACCAGGACTGCCCCCGCCCGAGAAGATCACGGTGCGGATAGCATCGAGATGGCCTCGCAACCCAAACTTTAGCTTGAAGACTTGGTTCTCTGCCTTTTGACCCATGGATCCCAGAGAAAGCTCGCCATCGGCGCTCCTCCTACGGCCCGAAGAGCTAGAACTTTTTCTCCTGTGCGATAGCGCTCCTCGGTTCGGCGACTTTGGAATATTTTCGGCGGTTGGAAATACATCGGTGTCCGGTCGAGTTGATGAGATCTGCTGTGCAGACGGAGGCGGAAGGGCTGCATGCGGGGCATCGTCAAAGTCCCACGTATCCGACTCGCTCAAGAGACTTTTCTCGACAGTATCCCCTCTCTCCTCCAGCCTACTAAGGTGTTTGGGCTGGGTGACCGGATCGGGGCCGAGTTCTGACAACTTTCCAGGGGGCACCTGACCACCTCGCCACTCACTGGAATTATAGCCCAAAGCGGGAGTGGGTTGCTGCTGTTGCTCGATGTTCGGGGGCTGCACGTCGTGTGGCTTGATTTGGAAGCTAACGGGACCTGGCGCTTGCTGAAGCTGATTGCTCTGGAGTGGCGCCGATCGAGCCCGTGCGGCAAGTATTTCGCGAGCGTGATTCTGCTGTTGTTGCTGACGGAGGTGTTGCTGTTGGTAAGCAACCGGGTCCAACATCTGCCCTCCAAAGTCACCAGCTTCTCGCAAATCCTCTAGGACGGGGAGCGGCGGTGATTCTCTCGGTGGTAATGGGTTCGCAGGTGTAATCATCAAGTAGGCAAACTCGGCTTGACATTGATCAAGGAATGATTTGAGTTCGTTCCGAGACGCCTCTTCGTCGGCAAGGCTCGCCTCGAGGGGGGTAGGCTCCACGGGGCCAGCAGGCTTCGACGAGGCTGCGGCCGGGATACATGTCAGCATGCAAGGTCATGGTGTTTTACTGTTGCTCAGTGCAGACTTACGAGCCAGCTTCTCCTCCAGCATGGCAGCACGCTCGGATTTCTTCTCTGCTGCCGCACCGGTGCCGGTGCCGCCCTTTGACTCTGCAAGCTGCTCCTTGACCTTTTTCTGAAGGATAGCCACGTATTTACTTAATGCTTTTTGCGTCGCATCGGACCTTCTGGCCTGGCCTTCGAGGTGAGCTATTCGACTTTTCATCTCCTGTCTCTCGATCTCCCAAGCGTTGCGATCGCGTTCGTGTCGGTGCCATTCCGTCTGCAGAAATCGCATAACACCTGTGGAACTCCAAAGTCAGCATCGTGGCTCTAGGTTACGGCAGACAAGGAGCAGGGCAAAATGGACGACGCATCGACATCAATATCGGGGTTAGCGTTGGATGTTGACTGACCCTGTAGAGTGTACTCGGTGGCGGGAGGTTGATTAGAGCCCATCATGCCGCCCACTTCGTGCGCGCCCATCCCACTCCCTCCATTCGTGCCCATCGTGGTGGCCGTGAAGGCGCTTGCGGATGCAGAAGACGCAGAAAGAGATGGTGAGGGGGTGAATCAGTATATGACCATGAAGCAAAAGAATGCACTGTGTACAAAAAAAAAGAAAAGGATTGTTTTTTCTTTTTTGTTTTCCCTTCACTGGTGAGCTTGGATCTGCGGCAGGGCGGCAACGCAATTGCTAGGGGCGCGATGCTGGCCAAAAGTGACGGCCCGCCGTAGGTGTGAGAGCCACTGGGTTGGCTTGGGGAAGCTGTGGTGGGTCAACAAAAAGTTGCAGGGGGTGACGAGATGGTCCAATAAGAGTCCGTTTCTGCGTGCAAGGCTGCTGCGCGGATCCCGGTCTCACGGTCCACCCATAAGGTCGAGATGTCTTGGGGGTTTTGGAGGCTGGAGCTTTGTTTTGTCGATTTCGCAACCTGGGAATCCCCCCCACTTTGGATAACCGCCTTCTGCATATTGGTTTCACCTGCAGCTGTATATATGTATGTATGGATACCTTGGTTAGATGATGACAACATCTTTGGATTTCAATCCGGTTCCGAAGGAGGTGTTACTACTTGATTTATGGATTCGAGAACTGTCAAAGGACGAAGACCTGGACCAGCACCGAAAGTGACAACAGCCATTTATCACAACCGATCAAACTCTTGATAGCTTCGTTTACCAAGTATACAGTCGGCTATTCCAAATCTTGCTTCAGATGCTCTCCCATCAGAACTCGAGCACTTCAATCTCCATGTTGCAAGTTGTGCAGGTCTTGACTGTCATGCCGTCTGCGTTCTCGACCGTCCTCCCCCATTCGTGAACATGCTTTCCTTTATCTCCTATCGCATCCCCAAATTTGGCGGCTTTCCCATTCCCATCCGAGACAGCACCCCCTATTCCGCTCCTTGCATTGTTTCGCCTGACGGCATCTGTCCTGGTTTTGCGCTTTAAATCCATGAGCTTCTCCTTGAACTTGGCCTCTTTTCGTCTCTTTCTATCCTCCTCGCGCCTCTGGAACTCAGCATCCAGGGCTTCCGCGGAACCCCATTTTTCCTTGAAAGCGTATTCTTCCACTTGATAACGCAGGAAGAGCATCATGTCGTGCCAGTGGGATTTGTGAGGGTTCGGCTTTGAGAGATGGGGGAGCAGTTCGGGATCTTTAAGCTCAGCTACAGCAGGAGGTGGAGCAGTTAGTATATAATCCGTAGCATGGCAAGGACGGAATCAGTCAACTTACGTTCTGTCAAGAGATAATCCTCCCTACACTCCGTCTTGGTGAGAAGACTGTACTTTTCAGGTATCTTTTCTTTACACGCATTGCACACAGCGCAACCAAAAACTTCCTCCCAGACAAAGTCGATCTCCAAGCTTCCACACTCTCGGCACTTTTTTCTTGTTTTTGGGTCCGAAAGAACGCTGATTCCGGGCTCAAACGGACCAGCCTTGTTGCGCTGAAGCGTCTTGATCAGCTGCAGTCTTTCCCACTCGGCCGCTGACATGTTCGCCGGCTTCTGTTCGCCCTCTGGCTTGCCCGGCGCACCAGCCGCTGACATGCTCTTGTTCCACGGATCATCTTCAGCGCTCAGAAACCCACCCTTGGTGTCCGTCATGGCACTAAAGTTGTAATCCACATATTTGGTGAACTTGCGCGAGATCGGGCGCAAGTCGCCGCCATCCTTGTCTTTGGTAGTCGTCGTGCGGGCATCGCGGTTCGTCGCTGGGATCTCGGAGCGAGATATCGATGTGTAAGGTCGCTTCTTGCTTGCTGTTCCAACAAGATGGATGTCGTCGGTCTCGACTAGACCCGAATTCGACCGTCGGATCTGGGGAACTCCAGCAGCTCGCTGCTCAGCTTCTCGTCGATCGCGGATCGCTTTCGCACGCAGTCGGTTCTCTTCCTGGAGTTCAGCTGTTTGTTAGAGGTCGATGATATTGACTGAACTATATATCTTGGAGAGAAACATACAATTCGACGAGTAATTTCTGGTGTTGGTGGAGATGCTGGCCGCCTGGGAACTGACGCTGTTGATTCCTTTGGTGGGGTACCAGGGCGCTCCATTACAAATGCTGGATGAGGGATGTTACCGATTGCTGGAACACCGAGATGTTGCAAGCGGTATGCCGAAATCAAAGTCCACCTTGAAAAGGTATTCGAGTTTATTAAAGTTCAGGTCGATAGAATTTGGGACCGATCTACCTTTCAGATTGTCAGATCAAATGGTGGAAGTGTACGCAGTAGGTTTCCATACGATCGGAGTGATGCGCAAAGTCGCGCAGGGGCCAACAAAGGATGACGCGGGTGGCCAGGTTGGTAGCTTGTACCACAAATTCCGCTCACAGGCCGGCATAGTGTCTTCACAGATGCAGCATTCCATATCAAGAGCAGCGGAACATCCAGGCCTATTTCTTTTGAGCAGTCGCTGTATGTGCGCCCTTATTAGTATATTGTTGGTTTGCGCTTCTTAATCCACCGACCAGGCATGAGTGGGTTTCCGTCGAGCCATCCAAGAACTAGACCAATCCTCATCCTTCAGTTTTTTGTAATTAGCAGTGATCATACAGCACCTCAAACTCCCATCCGACACTCCCAAGTCTATTGATGTTCCCATGCCAAGAAGAGCCGTCATAATACAAGGATGCCCGCCGAAATCACGAAACCAAGACACCTGGCTACCTACCTTTTCTCGTATAAAACTTTACTCCTCCTTAGCACCACCACGGCCGGCGCGCTCCGCCGACTCAACAGCCTTCTTGTCGCTCTGAGCAGCGCCTCCCTGGAGACCGCTCATCAGACCAGCGGGAGCCTTGAAGGGACGCTTGAGATCGCCCGACGCAGGCTGGCCCCACACGTGAATCTTGGTAAGGTTGGCCTCGATGGCACCCTTGAGAGGAATGATGCTCTGGATGAGGAGGGGGTTGGTGTACTTGAAGTAGATATGCATGACGCCCATCATCGCGACGCCCATCATCTGCGAGCGCATCAAGGATTTAAGCTGCGTAAGATCATAGGCTTGGACGGTAGTGGTAACGAGCTTGCCCTCCTCGGTGGAGCCCATCGGTGCGGGTTCAACATATTTGAGGGTGGTAAGATCTATCAAGAAGCCCTGAAGTTAGATTGCATATCCTCTCGAACTTTTGAAATGGTAGGGAGACCAGCGCATACCCTTCTTCTTGTTGATGACGCTCTGAATGTAGAGGTAGATACCGAGAATGATCACGTTGCTGGCAATGTAGGCCGCGCGGCAGGCATTGAGCACGGTAGGATCCTCGAATGGAATCTTCTTTGCTACCTGCATCATTCCGAGGATGATGATCAGGTTGGTACTGCAGAGACAAAAAAATGAAAAGGTTAGCTTCAAGTTTTCCTGACACTCTGGCGCAAAGGACAATCCCGCGGCGGTTCTTACACTTGAGGACTAAGACCCATTTTAACTGATTGCTGTAAAATAGCGATATAGTATGGTGTGTGTGGCCCGCTGGGAATGAATGCGCGTATGTAGCAACGATGGTGTATTTCGTGAAGAGTTAGTTTCGGCCAGATTTTATTCTTTGGTGTTTTGGAGAAAGTTCCACTGCTGGTGCCCAGGCGCCTCTTGAAAACGCAACCCCCAAAATTCAAAGGAACCGCCTGGAGCTTCCATGTTGGATTCAGGTCCCACTGCACCTGTTACTCGCCAGCTGGGTGGCGTCTCAGCGTCCGGCGTGCCAGTTCTTCCGCCGCTAGCCCGTTGTTGGAGAACCCGCAACTCTTGGCGCCTTCCCCCATGGGGTCATTCGCATTCCAAAAAGGCCACGTTCACCTCTCTTCTGGTAAACTCAAGGCTTGAGATTGAGAGCATGAATGACAAAGCCTCAACCAAACTTACAGACACGCCTTCCTCTACCGTATCTCGTAAGTTCTTCTCGCGGTATCTCTGTTGAATTGTCCTATCAGTATGTTTTGCTCAATACGATTTTTCAAAGCTTTTTAGCCTTTTGGCTGCTACAATTCTTGTGTTACGAATATTCAAGCAAGTAATTATTTGTTTCGCCAAGAATTCTGGGTTTCTCAACTTAAGGTCGACGAATGCAGTGTTGAATGAGTGCAAGTCTCCGCTTCAACATCTGTACATCACAACGTCTACACAGCATACCTTTAATTAGGTCTCCAATTCCTTATGAAGTAAAATCTCTCTGTTTTCAGCGGTTGTCAATCCGCATCGTGACTAGCTATCGAGGCTCTGGAGCTTTTTCAGCCTTGAAGCCAAGAGCTCGAAGTCCGCCCTTCACTGTACCATCTTTTTAGAACGGCAACTGCAAATGTCAGAGCCAAATCATGTACGTGTGAGTTTGACATGTCTGAATGGCCATAAACCCAGTGTGGTCACAGTCTGTGTACGGGCACTTGCCGTCCCTTCAGAGCCGACCTTACAAAGAGAGATCAAACATCACCATCATCGCCATGGCATTGCAAGGACTTCCGCAGAACCAGATAGCCTCTCAATGAAAACTTGTTCCCAGCTACGCAGTATACCATATTTCAGTGCATGCCTTGACCAGGGGTCCGAAAGATCTGAAATTCCAGACTGCCCTACCTCTAAAATCCTGTTCCTCACAGGCAGATCAGCCAGATAACAGTTATCTTCTAACATATGGTGGTACTTCTGGCTCTACAGTTTTCATAGCATTTGCCCCTTCGTTTTGAGCAACAGTACTAACGCACTCCCTTAGAAGTTCGAGACGCTCGCGCCCACCACCAATGATAACTGCTACGGTGATGTGCGGTGTTGGCCGGTTGAGCCCTGTCAATGGCCTACTGCCCTTACAACATCATATGAAGGGCAAGACACAGAACATCCCTCATCAGCTGCCCGGGACTCGACCTAGAGGAGATGATGGAGCGGCGAACATTCGAGGAGTGGAGCGTTCTCTTCTCCTTTCTTCTGCTAGTTTGCCATCATATGTCGCAAGGACAAAAGACCTCCCCAACTACCCAGCGACGGCATGGCATCTTTCGCGATTGTGATATTAAGGGTCATGCTAAGTGTATTCCATGACAGTGGGCCGCGACAGAACAGCAGTGCCGTAGGATTGGGATCTGCTGCACTTTGCTTGTGTTGGGAACTAAACAAGCTTTGTTTTCCTCTTGGCAAACAGGGGGCTTGAAGGAGGTCCTACTAGAAGTGGAATGGCATCGTGTGCGTGATGCTACCTCGGTCAGCGAAAGCGGATGAACCGTTCCTGCGTCTTACTGAGCTAGCAGTGAGGATAAACACTTGCTTCTGAGTCTGGCGTTTTTCTGTGAGTATCTCGTCGTTGATAACGTACACAAAAGCCACAGTCCCAGATGGGAAGTCAATCAGCACCTACTAAATATCAAGCACTTCTTGAAAGTATCTATATACGATGTACAGTCTGCGGGCTTACATTCTCCTCGCGAGCTTAGCCGTTGCACCAACTCCCTCATTATCACTGGACGCGGACAGATATTTCGACCCAAATCCAAAGCTCAATTTCCGCCCAGAAAATGTGACCTCCATCCCTTACTGGCTGTACGCTTGGGTTGGGTCGTATTACAATGGCACGACTACATTCCGCCTCAGTCCCATGGACACCGTTGGGTCTCTGAATGGCGACGAAGAACCTCTATGCCGCGCGTTCGTCAACCGCACCCTGACGCTGTCTTACCCTTCCCTCCTGGCCATCACCAAGCCAGACAAGACCAACAAAGATGAGACAAATCTCGCCATGTTGCTGCTCAAAACCTGGCGACCGGGGATGAATATGGCGCCTCCGCGATATCTGGATCACTTTCCGGAGCAGATCAACCAGTTGCCCTGGAAGCTGCAATCAATCGAGTATGTTTCTCCTGTCTGTGCAAGAACTACTTTCAAAAGAGAAGAAACAGTGGCTGATGACTCACAAATAGACCCCCTCGTCGCACTTACTCTTCTTCGTCCCCCAACAAACCTCTCTGGAATATGACCCTCTCGCCATCTTCGGGAGGGAGCTCATCGCCACCCTTCACAATAACGGGAACCAGCTCCGAGCCCCGAGTTCCCGGCCTACAGCTCAACGCGTCATCTTGCAACAACCCCCAAGACACGTGGTGGGGAGTGAGCTTCATGACCAAAGAAACCACAGGTTTAAGGAGAAACTTGCCGCCAGGACTAACCGACCCTTCTTTCCGGGTGCAGTTTGACCGCCAGAGCGCCTCGTTTCAGTACGTGGGCTTCTTCAGGATGAATACTGACCCAGGGAACAAAGTGCTGGATAACGGAGACGAGGAAGCGGATGTAATTGTGGGGATGATCACCGTGGATTTCCTGGGGAGTATCGATCCTGAACGTTCGGATGTGCTAGAGTCCAGTTCGGAAGGAAAGCCGGTATGGACGCCGGTAATTGGGTGGGGAAATGGGACGGGAACTATTGACGCGGGAGAGAAGAACTCGGGCGTCAGGGTTGGGACAGCAGCGGTTTGGGGTTGGCTGGTGTTGGGGGTTCTGATGTGTCTCCTGATTTAAGAGACAGCGGTTGTATCGATTTGTAAACGCAGCTGCGTATAGCACTTGTAGAAAGCCCAGGCTGAATTAGTCAATATCATGACGGTAGGAGGTGGATACAGAAGAGACTTACAAGCTCACTGAGGTACATAACCCGCTTATGTCACACGTGATTCAGGAGTTCTTTAGAACCGTGACACCCCTGGTTGTGATGTTGAATAATCTTTGCAAGCGGGGCTCTAGTCCCAGAGATGGGGATCTGCTGCTGGGGATGCACAATGATCTGTCGTGTTCAGCCGAGACGGGACAGCGTATGCAACCCCAGAGTCTGGGGAAATCCCACGGCATTGTTTTACCCCAGACTGTCCACCCTGCTGGGACGCTCAGGCTCTCAATAGATGAATTCTCCGTGCTGATGACAACAATGAATGGCCAGCTGATGTGCCGAAGGAAAGCCAGGATTCAGCCGAGGAGGGCGAGAGGGAACCCGACGAATAGTTGTGTCAGAATCAAACTGCCATCCACACTGAACCTTGTGTGGCTGACCGAGGAGCCAAACATATTCATTGAAGCAGTAGGGTGTAATATGAAAGCGATTCTTGGATCATCAGGCATAAAGAGGTTGGGGGTCTAGAACAAGTGGCGAAGGCCTGGGAGTGGTATAATTACAGCTGTCAAACCGAAGGGTAATATCACATGGGTAGAGTATCGATCCGCATATATTGGCTGCAGACCATGCAGACAAGCTCTTGGGCCGACCCGTACATACTTGCGACCACACTCGAGTCCCTTTGGTTACAAGGCGGTTAATCACGAATCTAACAAGATATTAGCTCCGGAACTTTCGAAGTGTGAAACCCAGAAGGATAGTGCGCATTGACGATCAAGGGAAGTGAAGATAAATTGTGGATGAAGAGGGGATGGGAAAGGGCCTTATAGGCTTGGAACCCCTTCAGAAAAATCCATGTCTGATTTCGAGTCATAGTTGCTTACTGCTGTTTCTGTTGAGAAAGTTACCGAGCCAAGCCACAATGCATACAACATCAAAGCTGGTGTCCGCTTCAACTGCCTTGTTGTTGTGTAAGTATGACACTGCGCCTCGGTGTAGCTCTCACTGATCAAGACGCAGGGCTCCAGCCGGGCAGCGCCCAGGTAGCATGCGGTGCTGTTCCCACGGATACGACTTACGATTACATTGTCGTGGGCTCTGGCGCCGGCGGAATTCCCATCGCAGACAAGCTCAGCGAGGCCGGGCACAAGGTGCTTCTGATCGAGAAAGGACCACCATCGACAGGAAGATGGGGTGGCACCATGAAGCCGGCCTGGCTGAATGGTACAAACCTGACACGCTTCGATGTGCCTGGTCTTTGCAACCAGATATGGGCGGATCCTGTAGGCGTTTCTTGCACTGATGTCGATCAGATGGCTGGTTGCGTCTTGGGAGGCGGAACTGCGGTCAACGCAGGTCTGTGGTGGAAGCCGCACCCTGACGACTGGGACACAAATTTCCCTGATGGCTGGAAAAGCAAGGATGTGGCGGCTGCGACTGAGCGTGTGTTCTCGAGAATCCCAGGAACCATCACTCCCTCGATGGACGGCAAGCGGTATCTCTCCCAGGGGTTTGACGTCCTGGGTGGTAGCTTACAGTCAGCTGGATGGGAGTACATCATCCCTAATGATAATCCAGAGAAGAAGAATCGTACCATTGGACACAGCACTTTCATGTACTCGGGGGGCGAACGAGGCGGGCCGCTGGCCACTTACCTCGTGTCGGCAAGTGGCCGCAAGGAATTCACGCTGTGGACGAACACGGTTGCCAAACGAGTTGTTCGGACAGGTGGTCATGTCACCGGGGTTGAGGTAGAGTGCAACCGCGGCGGTCATGCTGGTATTGTATCTGTAACTCCTGGCACTGGACGAGTGATCCTGTCAGCTGGGACATTCGGATCAGCAAAGCTTCTCTTCCGCAGTATGTTCCCTCTTTCCACCCCATTGTGTGCTATACTTACGAGACCGGGCCCCCCAAGGCGGTATTGGACCAACCGATCAACTCAATATCGTCAAGAACTCGACCGACGGACCGACTATGATATTGTCGAACCAGTGGATCAATTTGCCTGTGGGGTATAACCTGAATGATCACGTTGGGGTAAGTTTTGATTGCAGGGTATCGAGAGAAGAGCTAGCTGGAAAGCTGCTAAACCGAGAGTGATGACAGACCGACATCGAGATTGCGCATCCAGATGTAGTATTCTATGACTACTACGGTGCCTGGACAAAGCCAATTGTCAGTGATGCTGAGACGTACTTGGGTAAGGCATAATAATATCATGACGCACATGTTGGCCGTAGACTGACCATCTCCAGCCAATCGAACAGGACCCTTTGCTCAAGCCGCTCCCAACATTGGCCCCATTGTAAGTGTGCAGTTGGAAAACAAATAGTGTATATTGAGGGCACTGACGAGACGGTTACCTTAGTTCTGGGAAATTATTAAAGGGAGCGATGGGGTCAACCGTCATCTCCATTGGCAGGCACGCGTAGAAGGTGCCCTCAATAGTAGGTCCCGATGTTGTCCTTCGATGGCAGTTGGAAAAGCTAATCGAGGCAACCACCTCAGCGTCGATGACTGTCACGCAGTATCTCGGTACTGGCTCGCAATCCCGTGGGCGACTGACAATTACCAGGCAGCTGAACACGCTCGTCTCGACGCCGCCTTATCTCCGCAACGAACATGACAAGGAGGCGGTAGTGCTAGGCTTGATCAGCCTTCAAGAGTCGCTGAAGACAGTGGCAGGCTTGAGCTGGATCACACCCAAATCGAACGTCACCGCGGAACAGTTTGTCAACTCGGTAAGTTGTTTTGGACCAATTGCCAAGAAAAGTTGACTGATGTGCGGAAAGGTCCCAGCTATCCCCTCCCGTCGTGGTTCTAACCACTGGACCGGTAAGTGTTTTTCTGATGATCGAAAAAGTTTCTGCCGGCGTTTGCAAGAAGTTGATAAAATTATGGTACTGATCGATGATTTGACGCCAGGCACGGCCAAGATTGGCACCGACGATGGCCGGACGGGGGGTACATCTGTGGTCGACCTCAACACCAAAGTATACGGCACTGATAATTTGTTTGTTGTTGACGCGTCCATCTTTCCGGGCATGATTACTGCCAATCCGTCGGCAGCCATCGTCATTGTCGCCGAGCACGCGGCAACCAAGATTCTGGCTTTGCCAAACTCGTTGTAGGGTCTGACTATATATATGCAAGACAAGGAAAGAGAGCAGAATGTGCTGGTGTGAATTGTCGGAATAAGAGTGGTGTGCACTGGGCAAACAAGTACATACGGCCATATCCAGTTGAAAACTCGGGATCCCGTCCGCTCTCCCATAGATAAGCAACTGAGCTCATCTTTTTATCTCTGGGAGGAGCAGCTACCGCCTTGATCTTCCGTCACCGTTTAAAGAAACGTCTTACTTGCCGTTTTCTCTGTTAGTGCACTCCGTTTGCGCGGCGTTTGCGCTAAACTGAATATTCCGGCGATCGGCGACTGCGCCGCATGTTGGCTGCCTCAGCCCCCACTCTGGGCATAATATCGCGGGTGATAGTTCTGAGCGCTTCGCCAGTGGCAGGTGTAGCTGCCTTACCATTTCGATCTGTGTTGCTTATTGTCAACCTGCAAACGGGGCAATGGGGATGATAGCATTGCCATTGATATCTGCGGGTTGGCTTTGGAAGGTTCGCTCGCCAGGAGCAAGATTATTGAGCGGCGACGTCTCGGAAGGCGCTGGAAACTCTTATCTCAAGGGTCACCATTCTTTATTTTGATGTATTCTGAGGAAGCTAACCTGATCATGTAAGTACCACCCCTATCCTTGTCTTTCTCATAAAACAATGATTCTTACTGGGTTACTATTATAGCCACGATTTCAAGAGAGTAAGCAATGCCGTTATAGCGTCATTAGCCCGCCGAATGACTGGAATTTGCTCGCCACAATTTATCCGACTTTTGGAACGACTTGCTGAGGAGGCAGAAGAGGCAGCACTTAAATCTTCTCAACCTTCTTTGCCACAACTCTGGGAGGATTTATCGAAGTCTGAGATGGATTTGAGCTAGGCATGAACAATATCTTAGGTTAGGTACCTCGTACCGACAGAATGGATGTTGGATGTAATATACTGCAGTCATGATCCATGCGCGTGCTTCTAGCCCAGTGATATCTACCGTTAGGTCCGAAGTCTTGTGTTCCCATCTACTTTTGCTGACATGTCTCCTTCTTTCCTAAGGCCTCTTTGCTGACCGCAACCACGTAAATAGCCAAGGACAGAAGCATGAGGCATAACCCCCAACACCCTTCCAGAGATCTGTGTTCCTATCGGCAGAGTCGCTGGTGTTGCTATCGTGACTGCTCTTGGCGGTAGGTTCGTGATGACTGACCACCTGCATCGTGGTGTTTGAAGCAGGCTCTGCTGTACTTGTATAAAGGGCCTGGGTGTGGCCCCCACTGACGACTTGATTTAAAATACAAAGGCCGGAGATACTATTCAGATCGAATGTGGGATCTGCTTGAGATGTTTGATAATGCTGTTCTCTATCAGGGTAACTGGATGTTGTTGCTGTGGGTTTATTGCTGAAGCGGGAAGAAGACGGCTGTGATGAAATTTTGGGCTTTTAGTATCTGGAAAGAAAGAATCGGATGTTCTAAGGAACGAATAATACTCCGCGATAAAGGATGATATCACCTGTCTCATGGGGAGAAGATGTATACTAAGGGCCCAGACTGGCCTATATACCTTAGCGATAGGTCCAAGCCATAAGATTTATTCATAAACTTATATCTAACGTTATATATATGTCACGAATGACCATGGACGTTGGCCGCATGCGCGGCAGCCTCAGGCACTAAGCACACTGATCAGTGGAAGCCAAGAGCTTGGCACTGAGCACG
>MU864524.1:0-44253 GCA_033296905.1 Podospora australis
CTACCTTCCAAAAGGATGTCAGAATTCTAAGACTGCTCTTAGAATTCAGAGTGCGAACATATATACTGTTTACGGATCACGCCAATCCGTTACAGGACCTCTTCTTCTTCTTCTTCTCTTCTTTCCGTAGCATCAACAAAATACTACTCAATTAACCCGACAGAGCGTCGCCCACACTATCCCTGTTCCGGTTCCGGTCCCCAGTGGGCTTGTGAACCTTCCAGGTCTTGGAAGTCTGAAGACAGTTATGCGTTGTGGTGCCGCGAGTTCTACCCATTTTACGAACGCCGCGGAGAACATCAACGTCACCACCGAGCGGAAGCCTCTTACCCCGAAGAGGCTGCCTGTCGCCCTGAAATTTTATGCTTGAACTTACTATCTGCATGTTTATCACTGATGGATTGAGTATGGGCTTTGTTTACAACGTTCAGCATGCTTTTGATCCTCAAGGATCAATCAGTCGTTCCATCGTTGCAGCTGTCTGGTTCCTTCTCGGCTTGCATCGTATCCCCACAAGAGACAAACAACCGCTGCCATTCAGATAAATAGCGATCCAACATAAAAAACTCAGATCTTCCCCTTATCATGACTTCTAGCCCCCGTATTCCTCTCACTCCCCAAAATCAAATTAACCTGGTTACTGATAGCCACCAACTGCCCCTCCTGATCCGTGACCAAAACCTCCAAATCCAACCTGCCGTTCCGAATCTCTTTGCTCTGCATCCTAAGCCTCAACCACTCCACTCCACTTTCCGGGAGAGGCCTCTTGAGGTCCAGACTCATCACCACGGTAGGATACCAAAACACCTCATTAGCCCCAAACGGCTTATTCCCCTTTGCCGGACGGTACGCCTCAACCACATACGGCCACGCGTCCGCCACGAACCCCAACGAAGAATTGGTGAACTTGTCGCACTTGAACCGCATCCACAGGTCGATCACGCTCTTGTCCACTTGTGGTCTTCCTCTGGGAAAGTAGAAGTAGCAGTTATTCATGCACCGTCGGTAGTCGTTGGGGCCTTGTGCACTGCTTAAGTCAAACTCGGCCCAGTAGGGGTCTTTGTCTTGTTTCAGCAGGTCAAAGTCCTTGGGAGACGGGGCGGGTGGTTCGGGGGACATTTTCCAGATGGTGGGAAGGGTCAAGCCCCTTTCTTTTGACAAGTTCGTCATGGTCAGGTACGCCACGATCTCGATCCTCGTTGATTCCTTTGTGATCCAGGGGGCCTGGTAGAGAAGCCCTCGTTGGTACAGAGTTAGATGAACCACGGAGAGTTGGCGCCCTGGCTTCACGTCGGAAATGATGATTACGGCTGGGCCGACTTCGGTGCGGTTTATGAATTGAAAGTGCGCTGTCATTGGGTCCGGTTGGCCTCTTGATGCGAGATGAAGACGGGCTGCCTCGAGGAGGCATGATGCTGTGTAGCCTCCATTTGGGACTACATGACAGAAATTGTTAGCAAGACAACGACGGAATTTGAGGAAACAGGAGGCAGAGAGACATACCAGAGCCAATGCAATACGAATCATGAAGGTTCACTTTGTATGTGTGAGAGTCCAGCTGCTGAACCTTGACGGCTTCAGAGAATGAAACGAGTTCTTGTGACATGTTGCCTTTTTTTTTCCCGTCAAGGTTGTTACTCTATTCAGGTCTCAAGCTTGTCGAAATGAACAGCAACACGGTCAGGTATGTGATTTTATTGATCGAGAACACCAAGAGTCGGACTTACATGAACATCCTACTCCAAATCCGCAATACGCAATACGCAGGTTAGTAATCATGGCCGACCCACTGCCAACCTCGGCTTGTCGGTAGAGGTCTTCCTGGGCAAGAGTGTAACAAACATCTCAAAAAGATTGATGTCTCGAGTTACATGGAGACTTTCGGGGGTAGAGAAAAAAGGAAAAAAGAGTTGGACAATAGGGAAATCGAACTCATGACCTGGATTCTTATCAGTGGTGTGTCTGATTTGCTGGTAAAGATATGTCAAGTCATGCGCCTCAAGCTCTGGAAGCCCTCCACCTGAGGGGTTCTCCTCTGGCTCATAATTTGAGACTCAACACCGTGTCTTTTCAGGGACTGTTAAATTCATTCGGGTTCCACAACTATGTACAGCGCGACGCCCGCCGCATACTGCTGGAACCGATACCAAGATTTGCATTACTTGCTCCATCATGGAGTGGGGATCCAATCTCCCTTTTAACAAATGCAATCGGGCACTTGGTCTAGGGGTATGATTTTCGCTTCGCATGGTCACGTTCGATGTGAAAGGCCGGGGGTTCGAATCCCCCAGTGTCCAGTTTCTTTTGCTATTTTTTAAATGGTCGTCGTATTTACTTTTTATTTTCTGGTTCAAAACCCGTGCTGTCCAAGTTGTTTTTCTCATTCTGCTTTCTTCTGTTAATCTGCTTCAATTTTATTTTGGTCTTGTTCATGGGATAGTGGTGGCATGTGCCTCGGCATGTGCTTTTGCTTGGCCAAGAAGGTGACGTCTTTTGCCCAGATCAACAACAACGGCCAACCCCTGAGTTCCAAAGGAACCCCCTGAACTGAGCATTTCACATGCTCAGAAGCCTTGTCCCAACAGATCGCTTTTCTTATCTTCTGAATGGACTTCGAATTCCTTTTTGGTGAACATCATCTACCTGAATCCCGCTTTCTTCCATTTGCGTGAAGAATCCCAGGAAGGCAGCCTGTCACTCTCGAGCATGGGTGTACCATGTGGCACATGAACAACCCCTGTCCTCCAGTCGACAACCCCACCCCAACAACTCGGCGATTGTGGATGTTTCTGCAGAAAAAAAACGAAAAGTAAAAATGGAAATCTTTCTTCAGCTGGCTTCTGTTGGGAAGCAGTCAGTGGAATGGATCACGGGTGACAAGGGAAGGGAAAAGAACCGCAGGACCGCAGGACCGCAGGACCGCAGTGGACATCTGTCACAATAATCTCTATCTATCTAGGACCATATCCACACAGATCTTCATCTTATCAATATCAGCCCAACTGCCACTGGACTTGAATCCTCACAGTGACCCTCGAAGCCATCACCAACTGACCTGAACAGTCTTTCCAAACTCATCGCCGTTATCGGAGCATCTTTCTTCTTCAACTTCCCTCTTCATCACCGACAGCATCATCACCGCCGAAATGTCCGAACTCGAACCCTCCTCCATCAGCAAAACCACCCTCCTTCCCCCCGAAACCCCTCTCCTCGAAACCTTCACCCGCCTCAGCCCCCAAGTCTTTGTCCAAGAATCCCCCTCCCCTCCACCAGCAAACTCAACAGACCCAACCACCATCATAATCTACGGATGGGGGGATGCCCTCCCCAAGCACCTAACCAAATACGTCGCGGGCTACCGCACACTTTTTCCTTCAGCCCGGATCATCCTAATCTTCAGCCCCATCCTCAAAGCCCTCTACCAAACCCTCGACGCCCGCGCGGCGACCATGGTCCCCGTCATCGAAGCCATCTACGGCTGCCCCATCACCTCCCCCAACTTTGCTTCTAGAGTTGACGAGATCTCAAAAAAAGAAAAGATTCTGCTCCAAGTAATGTCCAACACGGGCGGCATGAACTGCGCAGCAACCTTTTACGCCTTCTCCCGGGCTACTTCGGGTAAAATCTTCCCCCACACTCTCATGATCTGCGACTCGACTCCCGGTTCGACCGCTTTCCTCCCCAATATCGCCCCTTGGTCCCGCGCCATGGCCCTCGGCGCCGTCTCTCCGAAATCTCTCCCCGCCAAGATCCCCGGCCTGTTCACAACCGTACAGTGCCTCGCCGCTCTGTTTCTGGGGAGTCTCCACGGCCTGGGATGGATCCTGGGCGCCACCTCGGCTGCCGAGTACAGCACCGCCGTCGTCAACGACCCGACCCTCTCGGATGCCAACGCCAAAAAACTGTACCTGTACAGCAAGGAAGACGACATCATATACTATCAAGACATCGAGAGACACGCTGCTGATGCTCGCACCAAGGGGTGGGATGTCACGCTCGAAAAGTTTGAGGGCACGCCCCACGTCGGCCACATGAAGGCCCATCCACAACAGTACTGGGACGCCATTAGCAAAGCATGGGCCGAGGGTGCCATGAACTACAAGGCGTAATGGATGTAAGGGAGCGCATAGGCACAAATGGCGCGAAACAGAGTCGAGTCATAACACAGCGAAGAAAGAAACAGTGTAAGAACCTTGCAAAACACACAGGAGGGATGGCCGTGGAGTGCAGATGTTGCACCAGGGAACCAAATCCCCCCCCCCCCCCCCCCAAAAAAAAATGCTGAACCAAAACGGAAAATTTCACCATGTCAACACGGGCGGGCAGTCGCCGAGGGAAACGGTATCGAATTTCTTAGCTGATTTTAGGCAAAGATGCTGGTTTCGATTCTCAAGACCCTTGATCTGGGAGATCACATTTAACCTATCGTGATGCCATCCGATTACAAAGTGCCGGCAGTCTTGAAGTCCTTGAGGCACTCCGACACCTTGGCGGACATGGTCTTCTCTGTAGATTGTGTCAGCAAAAATGAAAGATAGAGCAAGAATGATGGTGAGGCCTACCTCCTTCGCGAACCCAGACTCTGGGATCGTACTTCTTCTTGTTGGGCTTGTTCTGTAGAGACGTCAGTTAAACCTCCTTAACGAACAAAGGTGAATGGGAAATACTCACGGCACCCTCGGGGTCTGTTGGCGGCAAAAAGCAGGTCAGTAACTGGCAACAAGGGAACGAGTGCTGGTGCAGCATTTCTCCGCTTACTTCCGACCTGGGTCTTGAGGTCTGTAACTTGTAGTTAGTAATCTGGCGGTACCGAACTGGGGGGAAAATTACTTACAGTCAATGTTCTTGGTGATGTAATCACGGATACCCTGTGTTTTTGTCAGCCCCAGTTCTGCAACCATCACACATTTTGGGGAACACAAGAACTGCTTACAGTAAGGTACGCCCACTGGAGATCGGTATCCACATTCACCTTGACAACGCCATTGGAGATAGCGGTGAGGTAGTCCTCCTTGGAGGAGCCACTGCCGCCGTGGAACACAAAGAAGCAGGGGCGCTCCTCAGAGGTACCGAGAGCCTCCTTGACGTGGGCCTGGTGCTTTCCGAGAAGCTCGGGGTGCAGCTTGACGTTGCCAGGGGCGTACACGCCGTGGACGTTTCCGAAGCCGGCGGCGATCGAGTAGTACTTGGAGTGGGGGTTGAAGGCCTGGACAATCTTGAGAATATCCTCTGGCTGGGTATACAGCGAAGCGTTGTCCACATCCTCGTTGTTGACCCCGTCCTCTTCTCCACTGATTTTTGTCATGTCAGCTCTATTTTCTCCAAAAACGTAACATATAACAGAGTAAAAGCATACCCTGTGATGCCAACCTCCATTTCTATCCATTGCTTCATAGGGGCAGCTCTCTTGAGGTAGCTGACGCAGATCTCGATGTTCTCATCGAGCGGCTCCTCAGACAAGTCGATCATGTGGGAAGAGAAGAGGGGCACACCGTTCGACTTGAAGAATGCCTCGTCCGCGTCGAGCATACCGTCGAGCCAAGGCAGGAGCTTCTTAGCGCAGTGGTCAGTATGCAAAACCACAGGAATGCCATAGATAGGGGCAATGGAGCGGATGTAGTGCGCAGCAGCAACGGCTCCTGCAACGGATGCTTCCTGCTTTTCGGCCGAGTTCTTGATGCCCTTGCCGGCGAAGTAGGCAGCACCGCCCTGGGAGGTCTGAAGAATGATTGGCGAGCGGGCATCACGAGCCGCCTCGAGGGCAGCTACGACAGTAGAGCTGCTTGTGACGTTGACGGCTGGGATCGCAAAGCCCTTCTTGCGGGCATAGGAGAAGAGGTTGAGGACATCATCGCCTGGGAAATCTCGTCAATAAAATGTCCCGCCAATCACCGGTGTATGTCGTCCACGCGCGCTGGGGAGGGGAGGTCGCGCTGGGAAGGGAGGGGATCGCGTCGGCTCACCGTAGATGACGCCCGTAGGGATGTTGATCTCCTGTTTGTCACAAAGCTGTCAACACAAGCCGAGAAAATAACACCGGGAACGTGTCCGCAGCAGTAGAGCTCCAGGTCCGGCTCGGGAATGTCGTTGCTATGGTTGACGACGTGTTGAACAGCAGAGAAGGGGGCAAAACTAACATCGAGGATACCCATGGTGTTGGTGTTTTAACTGTGATGCGGGGTAAGGTAGGGATTGTAGAATGCTGTCGGGCGAGATTGTCAGAGGATTGAGTTTTAGAATGGATGATGAAAAATAAACAAGAGAAGAGAGAAGTTGGAAAGTAAAAGTGTACCTGAAAAAAAACCCCTTCCGAGCTGACTTGTTGAGGGAATTGAATGAAGGAGATTGTTGGCAAAGGGGAGAGTTGAGACAAGATGAGCAAACATCCCACTACCCGTCATAAGGTGGGGTAAACCGCTAGATAGCTCTCGGCAAGTGCGGCGGCCCGGCAGTGTGACTGCATCCCTGGATATTTCGCCCTACGGCGATCGCTTGGAACGGTCTTGGCCAATTTGACAGCTGTCGGCAAGGGAAAGCTCACCCCCATGGCTCTCAGTGCTCACCCCACGGTCTTGGCGGACTTGGTACCTCAGCAGAGAGAAAAGGGCGCGGTCCGATACTTCCCCGAGAGGATGATTTGCTGAGCGCGATACCGGACATTGCAAATGGGAATTACGAGACACTGAGAAAAAATGCAAAAGCAGCTGTCTTTTTCTCCTGCTTCAAAATAATATGCCGAAGCGCTCACATTCGGCGGCAATCTCAAGTGTTACCTATTCATACTCCAAGTCCTTTATTCCTACCCCACATCGACGCAATTACGAACATGCTGGACCGGGAATTGACATTCTGGGCTACGAAGTACGCTCGGAAGAACTGGTGCTTTCATTGGCTGGATGTCCTTGGAGAGGAAAATGTCGGAATCCATCGAACCGCGACGACTACTAAATAGAACAGACAAAAGGGTCACCTGCAACGTTTTGGACTGTTGCACGGCATCCAATTTTATCTAATATTTACACAAACCTCGGCCCGAAATGACACATCTTCGCCGTTACTCGGATACGCACTGCGTCCCTTGAGGTGAAGACTTGAGCTGGACGTGACTTCATGTTTGTTGTTATCGACCGCTGCGAAGAAGTTCTTGTGATAGCCAAGGAGCTGGGTACGTCATCGACAAGGGGGGAGCTATCAGCGGAATTCACCGAGCTTCTGCTGACTCGTACACAGACAACCCGCCTGCCATCAACAAGACCGCGACAAACTTCCCACCAGGGACAGGTTGGCTGCTGCAGTGTATGAGACTAGAGTTGCCTTGGTGGTAACTATGCAATTCCTCACAATGATGGAACGCAACTTGACATTTTGCTGCATCTGTTATGTTCGGTGCCTGTCAGAAATGATCTGTATATGGCGTGTGGATATCTTATGGCATCATCCGCAAACATGTACGACCCGCTGATTTTACACATTGGCAATGCAGGCGGTTACAGCCACATTAAAAAGGGAATCGAAAGACTGGAGGTTGTTACTAGATAGGTGATTGGTACCTGTATCCTCACCTTGCCTGAGGTCGTCTGGTAGAGCTGGCTGCACAGATATGCCTAGAATCTATTCCAGCTAGGCGAACACACAGCACCACTTTACCAAGTCAGCATGGTATCCACGAGAGCCGGGGAGGTACCAAGCTGGAATTATTATCTGATATCCTGAGTCTGAGAGAAGCGCAAAACTGATCTGCTTCTAGGATACTTTACCACCAGAGCATGATCAAAAAGAAAATCTCTTGATACCATCTCGGTTCAGCCTCCTCTCAGCGTTATATTATGATGAAGAGACTACTGTAGTTTAGAGAAGAGCACCAAGCATGGCATCTTGTGCTTGTCTTTGGCAGGCAGTGCAAGTTTAAACTCGCTCTAGTGTCTTGAATTCATATATGACCTAACCAAGAAACCTTTCAGATAGACTGCAAGCATAGGTACATTGCTGCCTCTTACGATGAGCGGCAAGAGAAGTCTTGAACAACCTCGGGGCGCATTTATGATGACACATTCTCGCGACAAACTCCAACAATCCCATCAGGCAACTTGGCCGAGCGGTCTAAGGCGCCACGTTAAGGAACATCCTTGATACCAATTCTTCACTAAAGAATTCCGTGGTCCGAAAGGGCGTGAGTTCGAATCTCACAGTTGTCATGATCAAAATCAATAACTCCATCCTCAGCTCAGGGGTGGTCTCATCTTTTTGACAAAAATTGGAATTTTTTTACCACTACCCTCCCTGCCAATCTTTTTGTGGGTATATCTACTTGTTCCGTCTCTCCATAAAAATTGCATCCTCCCCATAACCTCTCACTTTTTCCTTCAAAGCCGCCCCAACGTCTTCCACCGGCGCAAACCCAAACCTTCCCCAGAACTTGGCCGTCCCATAGACAGACACCAGACAGGTCGTCTGAAAGCGCTTATCGGCCTCCACCAGCGCCATGGCAATGCCCATCGCCGCCAAGCCTTTTCCGCGAAACTCGGGCAAGATGGCGACGTCGTGGAGGTAGAACTGGTCGGCATCGATCGGGATATCACCGAGTAAAGTGTTGAGCGGTGGAGGTTGGCGGTGTTTGATGGGGTGAGAGATGATGTAGCCGCCTATAACTTCTTCTTCTTCTGCCGCGTTGTTGTCATCTTCAGTGTTGGTCGAGGGGGAAGCCAAAACGAGACAGCCATCGGGGAATAGTCTGAGACGTTCCGCGGGGATCGACTGGTCTTCTGGGAGGGCGGCATGGATGATGTTGCCGATTTTGTGCACGGCGTTGATGTCATTGGGTTTCATTTTGCGCCAAGTCGTCATGATGGAGTCAGGTTGTGTGAGATGAGTGAATTGTTCTTTGGAAAATGCCGTTTAGGCGGACACGACGTATAAGGTGACGAACGGGTCAACAAGAAACTGATGCAGCTGAAATATCGCACTTAAGACTCAGAAGAGCTGGAGCACTGTTTGACAAGGCGTTTGAGGTCGTTTGGAAGCTGAGTGGAATGACGTCGGCAGCTATCGTGTTTGCTCAAAGTGGCGCACAGTGCGGGGATTCCTCAAAAGCTCCTGAATGAAAGGGGGTTCGGATCAAATGCAAACATTTCATCGGAGCAACCACGAGACGCATGTCACGGAAGAGGCAAGCTGGAACCAAGAAATGGGTTTTGCGCCGCTGCCAATTGACAGCGGCAAATGTTAAATATCGGACTATCAGGGGCTATCTGATGTTGCTTGCTGCACTGCTCTTGACAAATTCCCAAGACGAGTTCCCATGGTAACGCTAGTCCATCCTGGGTCGAGGTAAACAACACCAGTCTACCCCTGAATACCCTAAAATACAACGACCGTGATTTGTAGACTGACGGGTTGGTGATGATAGACAGTGGATGAATGTGCAAGCTGAGAAGAGTTCCCGATCACAACATGTTTCCAACCTCTGAGAGATGTTGCCTCCCACCCACGAGGGCTACAATGGACAAAAGAATCCTGCACAAGTGCCGCCAGCATCGATAACATTGGAAAATCCAAGCCAACTGTTGATCTGTATCGATATCATGCATGTTAGACGAGATCTCGCTGAAACATGTGCGAAGAAGCAGGGACGGGATTCGAACCTCAAACTTAGGCCGTGGTGATAGAGACCGACTGGAGGCTGATCGAGCTGGAGAGGCTTGAAAAGACGATATAGACCGAGAGGGCAAGACCCTTGCCGTTGAAGGTAACGGCTCCGGCGTATCCAGTGATGGGCAGAGTGATGGCCTGGGTGGCCTGCAGGTTGTCGGCCACAAAGGCATTCTTTTGGGCCATGTGGATCTCGACCGTCTCGATGGTGGCCGACTGGGACGAAAAGTCAACGATGGCCGTCTTGAGGTTCGGCTGATCGGCCGAAGGGCTCTGGATGGTGTAGTGGATCCAGCCGCTAAGCTCGTTGGGGTCGGTGGGCTTGATCACGGCGCTGCCAGTCTTGGTCACGGTGGTGATGGTGAAGGTGGAGTTGGAGTCCTTGATGGCGCCGAAGCCGTGGGTAGCGAGATAAGTGGTCATGGTGACTGAGAAGGCCACCCGTAAACCTTTTGCCTCTTTGAGTGAAGAAGTTCAACTTACCGTGTTTGAAAGTGCTTGTCTGAGTAGTGGGTGTGCTTCAAGTTGTCTTGCTTGCTCTGAAAGTGATTGCTGGATGGATGCTGTTGATTTTGATGCTCTTGTGGGGGAGAAGGGTCTCCTACTTATACTCGAGTGATCGTCGACGAGCCGCTGATTCTACCAGCTTCACCTACGAGTCGTCCTTTGCAGTGAGTTTAATTTCATAAGCTCCAGCTCTTTACCCCCTAAGGTATACCGCGTTGAAGTTCCTCGCCATAGAGCGTTCATGTATTGCTAGTTCGCCTTCCACCGCGGTTGAACAACCATTGCATTGAGCACTTTCGGCCGCATATTGGGTCAAAGCTGCTCGAGGGCGAAGAGCTATTGATCGGAACGTACGAGATAGGTCAGTGTCAACTTTCACTGAGCGATGGACAACAAACAGCTTCCCTGTGCACTCTTAGCCAGCCACAAAACTTGCATCTTTCTATTTTGAGGTACTTTCCGCTTTCTGGATGCCATTGTGCGAGCTGAGAAGGGAGGATCTGCAGAACAAAACACCATCAGGGCTGTTTGAGACCACTCAACAGTACAGACGGCTGGCGGCGATGTCGGCTGCAGAAAGAACATCCACAGATGCGCGAAATGTAAGTGTGCATCAGATCACACCACAGCTGCGATGTAGTCAAGAGAGGTTACCGACATAATGACGGTACGATAGTGCGTCTCCGAGTAGTGGTTATGCCACCGAAGCATTCAGGGATGATGTACATCTGGAAAGTCTACACTGGCCATTCAGCATGAAGGCTGACCGCAATGAAAAGAAGCGAAAAGGTGCGAGCCAAACTTTGTAGTAGGGCTACTAGAACAAGCTAAAATCACATAGATCTTCTGATGATATGGCAGTCTACCGGCTTTTTCAGCATGAATGTTATGAAGGCTATCAGCTGACATACGAACACCAGCCCCTGGAAGCCCTATGGTTTGAACCGTAGCTGCCAGTTTCAAAATATCTCTTCGACGTGATGAAGTGAAATAATAGGTGGACAGCAGCATAGTTGTGACTACCATGTATGTAATGGACTTAACTCACGGATGTTGCGGACCTGAACATTTGGGGTGGCATCGAAAGCTCGGGTGGTGTGCGAGTGGCTAGCTGAAGGCTCGCTTGTCTGAAGAAGATCACGAGTTTGAGCTATTCCTAGCATCATGTGTTTAAATTGACACGGGAACATATAAGATATCAGTCTCCCTGGTTCGTGAGGCGAATGTCGGTGCATTCACCATGCATTATGCAAATGCAGGTGGGCGGAGCTCAGGAGTTCTTCGAGCCATATGGGTACACAGCGATGCAAATCGGAGCACACCATGATAGATGCACTGCTATTCGCCCGTCCAGAAATGACGGCTCAAGCTTCTTGTTATCCTGTGGTTGTCTCGCGTCTCATAGACAAACTGGCAGTGTTTGTTTCGATTCATTGTCCGTAACAAAACTTCTCGAGGCTGGCTGAAATGCAGATCCTACCGTGTGGTTTGCCATCCGTTGGAGCTCTCATGGCCTCTCTGTTTGGCAGTCTAACCAGTCATTGTACACTGTTCGCCGCATCATGGTTCAAGGCCTCTTGTTCCGTCGTGGAATGTGGTGCTTTGTGGCTGAATTTGACAGCAATGTCCGAGATGATGGTGGTGGTGTGACACTTCCCGCGACTGCCGATGAGAATCACCACTGCTCCAACCGCCAGCCATGTGTCGTAAGCCAGTAATTTGTTAGACATATCGCCTGAACATGAATCGGGAAGCGCTGTGTTAATGCTCTTATGCCTTCCGACATGTCTCCTGTCTCCTACGATACCAGCTTCTTCAGTCTGGCTCCAGCTTTGCTTGAACCTCTCAAGTCCCTGATCTACAAATACCTCTCAGGGCGTGACTTACCATGAACACTTCGAGCACGTAACTCTTCTTCCGGCAGTAACGGTACCCGCATCCCACTTCGTCGTTCATGATGTCAACCTGGCTCTCCACACACGGCGTCGGCGCTATCCGCGCCCAAGACACGACCGCATTCGTCCTCTACACAAACGAGCGCGGGTCCATCCTGAAACCTACCAACGCCAATGAACTCAAGGCCACAGTGTACTTTACTTTACCAAGCCCGCCATCCAGGACAACGGAAATGACCTCCGTCGCCATCGACTTTTCCTCTCAGACGGCACGAGTTGATGCCCTGCGCATCCTCAGCGGCATCGAAGAACTCTGGGAGAAAAAACTTCTTGGAAAAACGGATGAGTTTCGTCTCCCAATCCCCAACAAGGACCGGGCCAATATTTCGTCGACAGTAGCCGAGGGTAAAGGACTGGCCCTTGCTGTGACCGTAGACTTTGAGAGCGTCCATGGGGAAATCGAATTCCGCTCCGTCGGACTCCAAGTCTCTGTCCCATCGCCTGCTGTACAAGCCCCTCCTCCCCCTCCGCCTACTCAAACAATCAAGCTGGACTGCGGGGTCTGGAACACGACAGATGTGCGCCGATGGGATGAGCCTACGAAGCAGACCGAGACCAGGATTGCTTTCAACACTGTCTTCTCTGCACCGCCAATGGTTTCGGTCAGTCTGAACAGCGCCGATGTGGGAACGGGCGAGGAGGGTGTTTTCCGCGCCAAAGTGTACGCCACCAAGGTTGATGTGAAGGGCTTCACAGTGCATGCTGATACTTGGTCGAGCACGGCGATGTATTCGGCTGGCGTCTCTTGGGTTGCAATTGGGTTTTGATGTCGTAGTCGGTCTAGATGTACCTCGTATCCCCGCAGCTACCTGCCTTACTGGTAGAGCACTTGAAATTGATGTCGTATCTGTTGAGTTTGTTTCTTCTCGCTCTGTGCGGCATGTTCGGTCCACCTGTCCGGAAGAGATGAGAAAGTCACTGGTCCTGCCATCCAGGGCAGAAATAATTGACACGCAGAATGGGAGATCCCGGGACCCTTGAGCTTTTTAGCATGGTCTGTGATCCAATGATGCCTCCCATTCCCTCAAGGACTGCACAGTCGACACTGCGTGTCGACGGGAAAGGAAACCACCAGCTCGGCAGATGGCTTGGCTGAATGCAGGCGTCGGATGTAGGTCAAGCGTGCCGTGCAAGACAATGTCTTGGATGTTGATCAGCGACTTCAAGATTAGATTCTGACATGTCACTTTGGTTCCCACACCCAACAGCTCAAGCCATAATTCTGTTCCTCGGACACCTCTACCACGTACACAAGTGATTGGTTGTGTAACCGTAAGTCCGCCCAAGATGCGACCCGAACCTTGTGCGTCATATGACGCCAGAACTCCTCCCAAAGGCCCTGTATTTCCAGAATCTTGGGGGGGGGTTCATTTCGGTCATTGGACGCTTTCAGCTTCAGAGGGGAAAGCCACATGGTTACCATAGGGGCTGCACGACATGCACTCTTACCCAATCCTAGTCATTTCTTGACCTTTTCGTCACCGGCAGGCAACATCAGGGTCAAGTTATGCGACACCTACTGCATTTTGCAAATTCGATGTGAAGATCCGTTGGCGACACATGATAGCATCGAGCAAGCTGAGAAAATCTGATTCTCAACAAACCTCCAATCACTCCGTCGGCTACCGTCAAACGACATCAAGTTCAAAGTGTTGCCCGACAAGAATACGATGGTTGAAAAATTATTGCTCTGGATATGGAAGGGCAGTGGACGAGACGCTCCCGTCAATTTTCGCGCTCCGGTGTGCTTTCGTAAGGTATGATGAGAGGTGAGGCAGATGATCGACAATGAACTGCCCGAGACGTGAAATTCAACTTGCCTGACATGCACACATCCCACAGAGGAAATCATTCAGCTGGCGTGTGGTCGAATGAGATCATGTTGAGCGAGCATGTGGAAAGCTATTGATAATCTTGATGGGCGGTAGCGGTTTGGTGTGCCAGACAAGAAATTCTATCCATGCGAAGAGCGAAGACAGGGACTGGAGGCTGGTGATAGGGTTTGGTACAAGTACATGGTTGTTGTAGTATCTGTGAAGCATTAGAATGATGCACAATACGAGTCAAAGTTCCAGGTTGTTAAAAAGCGGGAAGAAATGGAACTGCTCACCATAGGCCCGAACAAGTGCATGTATGAGGGTGGTCTCTCGGTTCAGTAACCTTCCAATCTGGTTTTTGCCACGATAGACGACTCCTACCCTTTCGCTGTAGTTGACCGGACTCGCCAGCTCCGCCACGGGCAGGGGGAATTGAAATGAGAGATGAAGAACGTACCCAGACGACAGACCGATCATGGATGCTGTCACACGATATCCAGTCAGTCTTTATGGTAATGGTTGTTGGAAGCACCCTCCACTTTGGTAATTCTCAGGCGGTGAGAATAGGAAATTAATTACCCGCATTACCGTGTTCGATTTTGCCATGGGAGAAATGTGTTGATCAGCCACTTCCTAGGAGAATTCGGTGTGATCATTACGACGTTGAATGGCAGAAGAGAATCGATCTGATGGCGAGGGTGTAAAACTTGGAGATACCTGCATTGCTCTGGTTTAGATTTGACAGGAGCCAGCCCGGCTTCAGTTTACCTCGTCCATACCTACTGTTCCGTTTGTTGAGTGCCCGCACCTGCTGTCTTGAATTCCCGAGAAAAATGAGTCAGAGTCCGTCACCCTCAGGCTGCAATTTTACGACAACCTGAAAGTCAGAGTCCTTCAAGTTCCACCCCAGCCTTCCACGCTTCCTTCCCAACCTGGAAAGTTGCTAACAATTGAAGCCTGCGTGATTGCCCGAGTCTATTGGAGCATTTCACTGCCATTCTGCCGCGGGGCTCGATCATGTCACTTGGAGGGACAGAAACCGCGTAACGCTGCCATCCTGCAACCTTCTCCGCCTTCCCGTCCGTACCATCGGCCAATTCATGCTCAACCGTGACCACCGAGTTCGATCCCATCCCTCTACAACCTCTCATAACAATGCCGTATCCCGTCGTCGTGTTGCGATTAGGTTTTCTGAAGACGACATCCGAGGGGGCAAAGACTTTCATTCCAACAAGAACCTGGGCGACGGGCGTCATTTGATGCTAGGTTAATAAAGTTCTGGACATGGAAAAGTTCGTTCGTTCCTCTTCCTTCAATATGCTCCCTCGCATTTTCACATCCATCACTTCTGATTGCAGCCCAATGGAGGAGCTCTGAACACTTGAGAATTTGCATGGAAACCTCATCCTGCCCAGGTGTGGTCTCGCTTGATTTTGCCTAACTGGGTTCCAGCGGTCTTGTGCTCTCATCGCTTGAACAGAGCCCCTGCCGATTTATTTTCTCAGAGTTACGCAGGCAGGGACATGATTCCTCCATGCCATCATCATTCATCAAGACACAATCATTACTAAGAGGACGACACCAAGCGATGCAACATCTGGGAACAAGATTAGGATCCAACGATGCAACTTTCACACCGTGGAACCTCGTCTCCAGCTATGTATCCTGATCATTGTGAAGAATCCAAGTGAATCGGGCAGTGATCAGGAGTCGACTCAGAAATCACAACTCAGAGTTACAACCAAGTTCTCACAAAACATCTCATTTGCTGACTTCTGATCACCTTTGTCTTGCACTTTTGGCGAGTAAAGCCCGAGTGGCCAGGACCGTTGAACACGCCCAGGGCCCCAGAGTCCAGACCATGCAACAAAGAGACAACTCAACACCATGGCAGCCATACAACTCAGGCTTTCTAGCGCCGCCTTCAAGCTGAAACTTCAGCTCATATTGGCAAAACTCGCCTTGTCGACTCCCTGTTGTCTTTTGGGGCTACTTTTGCACACTTTGAGCCCTGAAGCTGAGTCGCGTTGGCAGACGGAGTGAGTTGTTGATATCCACCAGACCAACCTCCCCCTGATAGCTGCATGCTGCATCACGTTGCAACTCCATCTGACAGCCCATCGATGCAGCATCCGCGAAGCGCGGAACCAAGTCTTGTTCGAGAATACCAATCATTCTCTGCCGCGCTTGGAGCCCGAATCGAAACCCATCAAGCAAAAACGGCTGACAACAATGCGATTCCCCACTCCCGAGTGCAAGGAACCAACCGGAACGGGCGGTGAGGGCGATTGACGTGTTCACGATCTGACTAGATCGCCCCGCCCAGGTTTCCACTGCTTGGTCCCCCTCTTTTGGGCACGCGCTAGAGGGTTTGGGCTCCCAGCTAATGTCCAGACGTGGCCGACAGTTGGCTGAGTTTTAATGAATTTTCTGTAGCAGAGTCTGGATTGGGTTGCTGGGGTCAACACAGGGCCTTGCTTGGCCCCTGGCCCCCTGTTATTGACATGGTTGTGGTGAGAGAGCTGCATCTTGCCCCTCGCGACAACGGTGCTGGAGTCTTGGGCACGAAAGAGGGGGTTCACAGTTGTGGACTTGTCAGATCGCCAGTTAGTCAAGGAGTCTTTTGTTCTTCAAGATTAAAAGGAGGGGTCTGCTCTCGAGCAAAGAGGTGTTGATCTTTTGCATCTCCAGACACAAAACCATTAAGAGAACGACTCACTTCAACTTTCAAGCTTCAATCATCTCCCAAGACTCCACCCTCCAGCCAAAAACACAACCCACCAACCCTCAAAATGCCTGAAGTTCCCAACTCCATCGCTCAGAGGCTCGTAAGTCTTACACCTCCAAGAGTATCTTCTCCTTGCTGTTAATGACCCCTCACTAACCGCCAATGCCATATGATATAGCGCAGCCGCTGGACCAACAAGACCGAGACCTCGTTCCGGTCAGGTGACTTCGTCGACTATCTCGAGCTCCCTGCCGTTGATTACGAGCGCGAAATCAACTTCAAGGGCTGCCGGTCGATCACCTTCATGAACGGCAACTCCAAGCGCGGCGAGGATGTCATTATGATCCTGGGCGAGAACGAAAGCACTGGCAAGATGATGCTGCCCCCCAACGTCCAAGTCCTTGTCACCTCGGGCTATGCCAAGTGCACCAACAACTTCTCGACCGACGGCTCCACTGTTGTCGGCAGCGGCGCTCGTGCCCCGGCCCCTTCCCGCACCGGCTCCGGCTATCCCGAGAGCTCCTACTCCGGGTACACGACCGCCTCCCGCGGCAACATCACTCCTCCCAGCGACGCCGCTGCCTTTGGCCGTGCCGCTAGCAATTACACCTCTGGCAGCTTCTACGCCGATGGTCCCGCTGTTCCCCGCGGCGGCGCCTACAACGACGGCTTCGAGGTGACGGAGCAGGCCGAAAACTTTGACGAGCGCATCCGCGATTCCAGGACCGAAGTCTGCAGCATCGCCCCCAGCGAGAGCATTTCATCTGTCGGAAGCCGCGGCGTCCGCAGCAACCAGTGGTGAAAGTAGACTCTTTTTTGCTGCTCTTGGGACGACAGCTTCAACAGCGGATTCCGCCATTGGAGAGGAAACACAGACCTGGACGGAGAGGCCAAGGGGGGAGGGATTGAGACGAAGCAAAAGAGCCAAGATCATCACTGTTCAGCCTGGTGTCCCCAAGGGATTGAGCAAACAGACATGAAGTGATGACAAGAGCCAGCTCGCATTTCTCATTCGGCTTCCCCCTTTCTCGCTCCTCATTCTGCGTTCTTTTCACCGATGTCCTTCTCCGCCGATTGGGCAGTTTGGCACAAACAACAACTTGATTTGGAAAGGTTGCATGATCACGGAGTTTTTCTATTTATTTTCTTCTTTTCTTCACTTCTTGCATCTGGGACATTATTGGGATCATTCATCTTGGGGTACTAGCATATAAACATCAACAACACATCATAAGGGTCATACATCTTGGGGTACTTGCATAGCTTCATCATCATCAACATCAATAGAACATGGACACACTATCTTTTTCTACAACTTGTTCCAATCTTGCCTTCCGCCGCACGACCAACGTGATACCTCAAAATTTTGCCCACATGGCCTCCCCATTCAACCCACTCATGGGCAACCCGGCGCCCAACCCACCACCGAACCCATCAAAGTAATCCCTCTTGGCGAGCTTGCAAACGTTATTAACCCCCTTGTACTTGTTGATGCCATCGTTCAAGTTCTTGCCCAGTCCCTTAATATCATTCGGCGACATGTCCCGGAACCTCGTGGCGGCTTTACCCATCTGCACAGCATCCAAAATCGCCAGTGGCGCCAGGATAATACTGAAAATGGCCAAGGGCAGGTTATTCTTGTCGTCCACTACACTATAAATCTCGGTGGCCACCTCGCCCACCGTGCCCAGGATAACCATGATCCTCCCCACCGTGGCCAGCGTCGAGATGGTGCCCGCCACCTGCCCTAACACAGGCACGAAAAAGAAGATGGCCGACAAGAACGCCAAGATAATCCCCTTGCGCTTCTCGTCTTCCCACTTTTCGACCGTGTCATTGATATCCTTCATATTTTTTACAGCTTCCTGGATCATCAAGACGGGAAGCGCAATGGCATCGCCGAGATCCTCGTCGCGGCCGCCGTCCAGAGACCAAAGACCCTGCCGCACGCGGAGGACGGCCTGCTCGATTTGGGGAGCGACTTCTTTGATCTTTTTGTGTGCGCCCCCGACCACGTCCTTGGGGTTGACGACGTCGTCCTTATTGTAGTCGTCGGTTTTAGGGAACCCGTAGTCCCAGTTGCGCTTGTCGCAGTCTTTGTCGGTGGGCGCGCACGAGTAGCGGTGCAGGTTGGCGATTTTGATGTTTTCTTCCGAGATGCCCGTGTCGGCGTACAGCTGGGCGTACCATGCATCTTGTTTCCCCGGGCGGAGGTGCCAGTAGATGGATTGCCCGTAGCCTGTGACGGGTTTAGGGCCCGCGCGGAGGGAGTAATCTGGGGGGCACTGTTCATAAGGTGTTAGTCTGGGAGAAATAGATTGGGGGGAGCTGGGGAAAAAACGTACGGGACCGGTAATATTCTTCCATCTTGTCTTGACATCGCCGCATTGTACTTCAGGCTGCTCACAGACGGATTCCCACCCGCAGTCGTACTTCTCGCAGTACCTGCACTGGCCGTTCTCGGGATTGTTGACATAGTGACAGTAACTGCAGCAGGGGACCTCTTCGACCACGTCGCAGGTGAAATAATCGTTGCCGTGGTCGTACATCCAGGTGTCAAGCGCCTTTTGCCCGCTTCGCGCCACGGCTTCGGCGTACGTGTTGAATTTCTTGTCGTACCCGTCAGCCATGACGGCGTCGTAGTCTTTTAGCGCCGCAGCGAGCATCTTCTGGAGAGTTTCGGCCGTGTAGATGGCGATACAGTGTTCCGGCATCTTGTCCCGCGCAGCGGCCAGCGCGTCCAGGGTGTCGTACTTGGCTGTGCAGGCCGAGAGGGGCTTGGGGAGCTTTTGGTCGTCTACGACTTCGCCAAAGGTTTTGCGGTCGACGAACTCGTCATCTGTAAAAGACTGAAGGTCTACAGCCCAGTCGATGGTGCCGGCAAAGTTGAGGCCTTTCCACTTGTCCCGCCGGCTTTTCTTGGTGTTGTCCGACATGTACGCCACCCACTCCGTGTTGTCGTAGACTAGCATGTCGGAGCCAGAGTCTTTGTCGTACCAGCTGTCGATTGGGACCGAGCCGAGGGTGATGATTCGGGAGATCTCGGCATTGCTAATGTAGCCTGGGGTTCCGGTGCAGTCGCCGGGTTTGGCCTGGGAGTTGAGGCGGTCACCGGTGAAGGTGCACATGGGTCCTTTGCAGCCTGCTTTGGCCATTTTGAAGCTGCGGCCGTAGCTGGACTCGCCGACGAAGAGCTTGTTGGTGCTGACGCCGGCTTTGGTGATCATCGCCAGGACGGCTTCGGTCTCGGTGAGGTTTACTACAGCAAATATCAGTACTCGGTCAAGCTTTTGATGGAGCGAAGTTTCTGCTCACCGTGACTTCGAAGACAGTTGCCGGCTTTGCAGCCTTCCATTGCCCATTCGTTACCAGCGTCCCATTGGCCTGAAAACAACGTCAGTCTTGGATAACCGCAAAAGAAGATTGGGAGTATCGCCAACCGTGGAGATCATAAGTCATGTAGACAATGTAATCGAGTTGCGCAGCCATCTTTTCGATAGGGAATGCCTTGAGATACCAGAAAGACGCTGGTGCTGCAATGGATAACGTCTTCCCAGAATGTATCTTGGATCGCATCGTCGTCAGAAAGGCGAGGTAATTAGGCCCGTCTGACTCCTGTCCCGGGGGTGTGCCTGGAATATCTATTGCCTGTAATAAAAGATGTTAGTCACGGTAGTAGAGCTGTAATTGCCTCAGATACAAAATACTCACGCCCGGGTATTCCCAATCAAAATCAACACCATCGATGCCCTCCTTGGTGATAAAAGACGCGACATTGCTCGCAAACTTGTCTCTGTTGGCTGGAGACATCGCCTGTCTCAAAATGTCGTACGTCGCCGGCTCAGTCGAGTAACCCCAGCCACCAAACGAGACAATCCGCTTGAGGGACTTCATGCCCTTGAAATCAACCCACTGCTTGTACTTGTCGTCGATCTTGACCGTCCAATCCTTGGTATTGACCTCGGCGAACGCCCAGTGGATATGCGTATAGGTGCCGTCCGTGTTGGAATTCTCAACACGCTGCCAGAGACAGGTGCGGTTAAAGTTCCAAGCCTCGTAGTAGCCGATCCTGCCGTAGCTGGTGGGCTTCTTGTCCTTGTTCTTGATCTGGGTTCCACAGGACGAGACGCAGCCGTCTTTGATGCCCGAGGTCCCTGGGTTACCGGTTGCGCTCTTTTTCTCTGTGCAAAACACGCCAATGACGCCGCACTGGCCCCAGACGTTGCAGCAGGCGTTCAATGGGCATGGATTAAGGTCCTTGAGTTGTTGGTTGCCGGTGGGTAGTTTGGTGCCAGGCTTCATGGGGCCACAGACTGCATTGGGGATCGGGAAGGGTAATGGTGGTCTGGGAAGCGGTGCTATGGTTAGTCCTACCGTTCAAACTCGAAAGGGGGGCTGTTGGACTACATACTTTCCAGTGGAAAGACAGATGTACATGTCCGTTGCCAGCGATGCACAGCCATTCCACCCCCATGTCGTCCCGTTGTTGAACTTCTCAATATCCTTAATCTCCAGCCCGTTGTATCCAGCCAATGCTCCGCAGTTATCACCACTGACCACCAGGTGACTCGCGCAAGTCCCATCGGCATTGGGCTTTGGCTTGATGTCTGGAAGATTTCCTGCAGAACAACAGACCGGCTGGCCGACTTGCAGGGTGGAGCAAAGGTTGGCTTTGGTGTTGTACTTGGTAAAGTCTGCCCCCGAGATGCCGCATTTGGTTGCCAGTGTCCCACAGCCATCACCAGACACGACACGGATGATGCGGCAAGTTGCCTGGCGGCTATGCAAGTCTTGACCTGCAGCGTACCGATGCCATAGTGCTCGGCGCGTTTTGACGAGACCAAGCGAAGACTTCCAGATCGAGGCTCCGTCAAGAAACTTGGTCTTGGAGCGGCCCTCAGTGGGCGCACACTTGGACTCGGCCCAAGACCGGAACGTGTCTTGCACGTCAGCGATGTTGCCTTCTGTGTCGACAACGAGGCCAAAGGTTTTCTCGACGGTACGGTTGCTGCCGCACAACTGAGCAATAGTTTGTGGTGACAAAGACAGCTGAGAAGTCGGCACACTCTTAATAGCGTCTGGTATTGTCTTTCGGTCAAAGGCCTGGCCGACGTACACTCCAGCGACTACCCCTTGGTGATACGCGAGCATGAAGCTGGAGTTGGCTGCATTGGCGCTGTTGCCGTAGAAGTCCTGCAGGCTTCTAACGGCAGCAGTGGTGGCATCATCTGGGCTAGGTTTGGAGCCAGTGCCTTCGAACAAGGCGTTGACTGTCGTGCTTGCATTGCCGATGGTGCAAGCCCTGATCTTGGTAGGGGTGTCGGGATCAGTTACCGAGTTGTAGATGTTGAAGTCAAACAACATGCTCTCCTTGCATGTCTTTAAGTCGTCGTAGGAAGAATAGACGGTCCAGTTGGACGGGTTCTTGCTCTCGCAGTGCTGAGCGCAAGGATGCAACTCTGAATAGTAGGCATTGATAGGGGGTGGGACGACGTCCAGTCCGCTGGCGGTGCCATCTTGGGCTGAAGCTGAGTCGGTCAAGAAGCACAAGGCAAAGGCAAGGATGACGGTAGCCCTCCGGGGGTTGGTCTTGTAAAAAGTCCGCATTTTGTGAGGAGAGGTCAACGGCTTGGCCGTGCTGTGGTGTCGATAGTTTGAATGCAGTCCAAGAGACCAAGGCCGCTTTATGAAGAGCGACTCCCAAGAAGCTGGATCGCAGCTCAGGGGTTGAAGGCGTGACATACATACCCCATACCCAGGTACATTATTTACCCGACTTTCCAACAAGTCACTACATTTCTCAGGGGCAACTATCTTGGTAACTTTGCATTCGTCATCGTGAGTATTGATCCTCGGGTTCGAAAGGGTTCGCTAGGAAAGGGGTAGTCCGAGCTGACGGGAGACGGTAATTGCAGCACACCAAAGGAGTTTGGGGCACTTGATCACCAGCTCAATTTGTGATAGTGATCCGGCGGCACATCACCCAACTAGCTGACATTGGGACCGGTACATCCGCACATTACTCGGCTATTTACGAATTGATCCGTTCAGTCCGTCATGAAGGGCTGTCATCGATCATGCCCCTCCCCTCCTATCGCCACTGGTATGAGGCCACCAGTCCTGAGCCCGAGGGAGCGCCGATGAGGCCGTAGTGGTATGGTTGGTTTACTAATATCGTGAGGCACGATATCTTTGGATGACCAACGCCGCACGCGAGGCCTGGACAATTTGCCTTGTGGACTGCTGCCTTCTTTAACCGACATACTGGAAGGTCACGGGGCAGCTTCTAGATGGCAATGTTTGTGTGTATGATCCGACGGCTGACGCGAAAATGCGAGGATATAACCTTCGGACTGTACTATATAGTGTAAATGTCTCGAGTCCGAACTATCTCAAATCCACACACTTACTTCCCTTGGTTGCGCGAGGGTGGGTGATAAGTACCTGACACTGACACTGTCTGATGGTGATCTTCTTTTGGTTTGATCCAAGTTTGCTCTGTGCTGCAAACAACGACAGGTCAGGACAGAAGCTGAACATGCGCCATCAGATTCTCTTGTCCTTTCTTTGGGCTTCGTCCCTGCCGACACTGGTGCACTCGTACTTTAAACGAGGTGCTGCAGAGAGGTAAGTCCCTTCGCTCATACTTGACCGTTCACCATGAAACCTTTGCTAACCCCTTAGCTAGAGCCATTTATTACATGACATACCTGCAAGAAGAGGTCTATGGAGTCAACAACGCAGCCGCATACCAGGTTGCACCCAACTGCAAAGGGACCCGCGATGGATTTCTCGGCCAAAAGAACCGGTGCACCCTGATTGAGTTCCTGAACCACATCTGGGCCCAGAAGGCTAACGATGCCAACGACGTGAAGCCCGACCCAGCCAGGCTCACAGGCACCAAAGGTCTCGAGGATGTCCGGCAACTGACAGCGGACAAGATCGGATCCTATATCATGGGTGCTCAACAGACGAAACCCGGAGGCGGAACGGAGCCAGTCACGAAAATGGGCTACTACGGAGAGGTCGATCCCGGCAAACTTCTGCGCGGCGCAACTAGCTACTGGGATGCACTTGGCCGGTTTGGCCTTGTGTCGAACGAAGCCAAGCGAAGAGCCGAAGAACTCAAACGAAATGGAGGCCTAGACGACAAGAAGTTTGCCCAGTTTGAGAAGTGGAACACGCAGGCAAAAGAGGCGACCAACACGGCGGTCGCGTTGAGGCAGCAGGTCATCTGGGAGTTCCAGTGGTCGCACGTCAGTGACATGAAAGCCAAGATCGGCGTCGAGCCCGTCAAGACCAAGGTGACCAGCACGGCAAAGTGGGGTGGCCAAGTCATCAGCTGGGACACGATCGCGGTTGACAAGACGATCGAAAAGATACAAACTGAGCTGGGTTTGAACAAAGTCGACGCCACGAAACGCTTCGACGCGGGCTGGGCCGCGCTCCAGGCGGATACCAACACTGCGGAACACATTTCTTCTCTCGAGGCTGTGAAGCGGATACAGAGGAATTTGGGCTGCTAGAGAGTTCTTTAACAGGTCATGTATTCGTACCAAGTAGTGTAATGAGGCAACACCGTTGTATGTACCGTCTACCGCCGCTTTGCCACCATTCCCTCAGGCTGAATCCCGCTTCCGGCAGAGAGAACGCCGGCCTTTTGAAGAATCTCGACAGTCCCGTTGACCACCTTGAGATCTACTCCCTGTGTCCTCTCCGGGAACCGCACGGTCTTGAGCCACTCCCTGGCGTCCTCTTCGGAATAGTCTAGCTCGGTGCTAATGTACTTGACTGCCTCGTCCTGGTGCTCGTTGAAATGCTTGATACCCTGATTCAGCTTCTCCAGCAGGTCTTCCACTCGTTCGTCCACCTTTGTTTCGTCGTCCGACTTTGAAACAAGCTTTGTAGAAGCCACAATCTTCCAACTGGACCACGGCGTGTAGATCTCTCCAACCCGTCGGATCTCACCGTTGTCGTAGTACTTCTTGGAAGTGAAGTGCTCCCACATGAAGAAATCCGCCGTTCCATCATTGACTGCGTTTCTCAGATTTTCAAAGGTGTTGAGAACAATAAACTCGTTGTAGGGAGCCGAAGATCCAGACGCGGTTGTCGGCAGGAGCCAATCTTGCTGGTCAGCTAGGACAAAGCCCATGACATAGGACCCGGATCCAATCCTGGAGACACCAATCTTGGAGCCCTTGAGGGAGTCGACCGATTTGATATCTGGTCGGGATTTGCCGGTGGAGATAGCCCAGCCTTTTTTGTTTGACGACCACATGTCAGTCAAGGCCGCAAAAGGCAAAAAGAGATGGTTGAAGAAAAAAGCACTTACAAAGCGGCGTCTCGACATAGGTCCCCACAAGCCTATACCCGCCATCGTTTTCTTCTGTCTCTTCAGTTTTGCCCAGGCCAGCGATCCAGCCCTCGGTCAGACCAATCGCTACATCAATCTCTCCTGCGCGGATGGCGGTGACCATGTGTCCGGTTCCGGAGGGAAAAGGGATCAGCTCGGCATCGAGGCCAAAGTACTTTTGGGCAAAGTGGAGCGGTGTTGAAAAGTGTTCGGGCACGTAGCCGATTTTCAAAGGTTTTTGCAAAGTCATTTTTGGTTTGCTTGCTTTTTAGTCTTGAACGTGGATGGTGACAGGATGCACACACGGGCTAGATAGAGTGATTGATGATGGGATGAAAAAGCTTAATGAGTGAGGCGAGTGAGTTAGCTCACACATAAAGTTTGGACTGAATGAGAAAAACGTTTCTCTCCCGGCTGAATTGTGTTTTAGAACTACTTGAAAGTGGAAGGATAAATGACGCAATGCGGGGCTGACGAGAGAGTTCTGGAACAGACGGATTTTTTGGCCTTCTGAGTCGAAAAATCAATGACACTGGGACCCCACCGCCACCATACAACACAAAACAACAGCATCTGCCTGTGTCGTCAAAACAAAACATCATATGCCGCATGGGAATCCCTTTTTTGATATCTGTTTCGGAATCTGAAGGACCAATAACCTGTCTCGACAGGAGTAAACGGCAAGTTGTAACGAATCGCCATTACACTTATAGGACAATCGCCTGAGGCCCTGAAGAAGAATTTCAGAAAGGAATAGGATAGGAAGGTATTATATTCAGAATCGGCTATCCAACTTGCCGGTAAGCTATCGATATGGAGATACTTTCCCATCTACCTCAAACAGGAGCAAACCAGAGTATCCCGAGATACAGAATGGCCTGATCTCGTTAATGCGATCCCAACAATTTACAGCGTGCTCTAGCAACGATTTCTGCGCGGGCCGTACCCAAACACCTGTAAGAGGTAAACCAACAGTGGCGATACCGGCACGTCGAATAGTGGATGGGGCAGATGTGTCCTCATTGAGAGGTGCGTATTAAGTTTGGTTTGGTCCGTGAATCTTCCCACGAGGAGCCAGTTGACAATGACTGGGTTGCTCCTTGCCGAATCAACGGCACTGTAAATGGTGCCTTCGCGGCGGTACTGTATGGCCGCGCCCTTTCTGACAAGGAGTTTCACCACTTCTAACCTCCCATATGAGCATGCTATCATCAATGCACTACCTTCCTTGCTACCGTGGTGGTCGATATTGGCACCTGCTTCAAGGAGTGAGCCAGTTCCCGATAGGTCTCCAGCGCTGGAGCTAACGCACAGGGGGCTTAACACTCGTTGGGGTTCCAAGTCAATAAGCGGCAGCTGATCAGAATCGTATCTTCGAACCTTGATCATCCTAGGTAGAGAAATCAACAATGTGTGTACTTCTATGCCTTTCCAGTTGTATGTTTCGGCCTTCAAAGTCGGATAAGGCTTGGTTGTCCAACGTTGGTTCAGGATGAACTGCCGTAACCGAGGACAACCAAGTGCAATGTGTATTGCGGTGAAACCCTCATTATCGGGAACATGAGGACTCAGTCCGAGTGCGAGCAATTTCTCAAATAGCAGTACCGAGTCTGAGCAGGCAGCACTGTGCAGCACTGTCCAGCCGCCTGTGCTGATGATAGAGAGACTAGCCTGTTCCCGAACCAGCAAATCGAACAGCACGAGATTACCTCGCCTGGCAACATGGTCCAACGCTCTCCATCCAAATCTATCACGGCTGTCAATGTGGGCACCTGCTTTTAGCAAGGCGGCCACTATTGCGGGACTCGGAGTCGAAGGCCCGGATACCGTTACTGCTGTGATGAGAGGTTTATCGAGTCTCGGACAGTTCCCGCAATTAACATCTGGGTTTTTGCTAAGAAGAGCTTGGACCATGAAAGGATCATTATTCCTAACAGCAATGTGAAGCGCTGAGCCATCACTGGTGCCCCGAAATGGCAGGGCGATCAACGTTTGCAGGGTTGTCTGGTTCACAGGCGACTTTGTGGCTGCATCGTTGTTGTATCGGGTGATGATGTTACTATGGCCACATGATGTCAGCGGCGACACGCAGCCTTGTATCCTCGACAAGTTGAGATCAGGTTACACTTACCGGTAGGCACCGTCATTGGTATCGATATGTTCCATTATCACCCCCAGTGCTTCAGGATTACGATGTTAGACTGCCAGGCAGATCAACTCATGCGGCGGGTGAGATGAAAACTTTCAGACTGAAGGTATTGAGCAAGAAGCTGGGGGAGACAAGTCGTCATATTGGGTTTGACCGACGCAAGTTCTACAGCATTCAGACCAACCATGGGTGGAGGTGCCTGATGACACAACACGGTATGAGTGCTCGCCCCTTCTTCTACCATCCAATTGACAATGTCAGGGTGTCCAGATAACATTGCCAGCAACAAAGGTGAACACGCAAGGCATGCTCTGAGAGTTGTGTCCAACGGATACCCCAACTCACAAAACATCTTGCAGCCTTCTAGGTTACCATCCATAATAGCCTGTTCCATGCCCTCTTTGAGGGCACCAATATGGGCTGTTGATAGTGGTCCCATAGAAGGCCCTCGCGGAGATTGCTGTGTTTCTGATTTATCTTGTTCCAGAAACCCCAAAGCTGAATGAGTGTCGGGTTCCTCCAAAAGTATTCGATGAGTTTTCAAATGTCCCTAGGGGACCTCTTGTGCCAACTCTCCGTTTCCTGCCTGCAATTCCACTTTGTATAGTAGCTGGACAACATCCTTATGACCCCTGCGTGCGGCAACGTGAGTGCACGTGTAGCCTGTTGATGTTTGAGCCTGTAAATTCTTTGCGAGCCCACGCTCAACCAGAAATTCAAGGAATGTCCTTTGCCCGAAGAATGCAGCAACATGAGCAAATCCTCCTTGACCCAGCCCTGCCAGATAACATGTAGTTGGCCATGACGATAACGACCAGCCTAGTTCCATAAGCGTCAACAAGAAGCCAGTGTTACCCATGGAAGCTGCCTGCAAAACAGCGTCATATCCCCGGGCATCGGTCGCCTGTGGGTCAGCCCTCTTTTTGACAAGCGTCACCGCAGTGCTGGTTGATCCTCGCATAAGGTACCATACCAACGGCTTATACTCTCCTTGCCAGATTTAAGATTCAGATCCAGTCCTTGCTTCAATAGGATCGGCAGTCTCCATTCGAAGTTCATGGCACCACAGGTTGCCATCATGTGAAGCAATCCAACCTGTTGACCTGCGGGGTTGAGCTGGTTGAGATCGGAACGATCAGCACGCCTAACTACCTCAAGGAAGATTCGGTCGTCAAAGTTTGCGGCAGAGTAACAGGCTAGTTCTAACGCATAATACCCATTCTCGCGCGCCTGAACGGATACACCCCTCTGCAGCAACTCAAGGACGAGCTCAGTAATATTCATCTCAATGGCTCTTTTCAAAAGCGAAATTGTGCTCCGATCCTCTCTTGACATGTCCCAGTAGGACGTCTCCCGCATGGCTCGGCAGATTGGCTCACGCAAGGTACGAACCAGTGGCCACCCGCCATCATCGGTATGTGTACAAGACACGAGCAAAGGAAGCCCGGAAGCTCCATTTTCATGCTCAAATGCCGACATGGCGCCGATATCAAGGAGAAGCTCAACAACAGCCTTGGCCATATCGCTGCACTGGTTGCACTCCTTGCCCATCCTAAAGTCACGATTTACTGAACAAGGAAGACTATTCCGTAGCCAAGTTGGGAGTTGCTTCCATAAATCGGGTTTCGATGCGGGTGGCGTTGATAGTTGCTTCAACGATTTAAATGCTTGTTCCAGGTATGGGTCGTCCAGAATATCATCAAGTTCCGAGTTACAAATGGTGCGATCAAGCATCAACTCGAAGGGAAGCTTGTCTCCCGGTTGTCGCTTAGCTTCAAATGAGTAAAACTGTTTGAGAAGTGAGATACATCGGTCAGAGGACCATGGCTTGAGTTGATGCAGTGGGTTGTCTTGGTCAGGTCCTATTACGTCCCGGGCCAATCCCGAGATCTAGAAGAGCTTGGATGACACCTCCAGAGCCACATCTAGCAGCCAGAACTGTCTTATCGTCGATGCTCGAGAGCGAGAGACAGCGGAGTCTGGCCGTTGACGTCTGGATTGAACAGGGCCTTCAACACACTTTCATTGTCCGGCTGGTTTTTGATCAAGACCTCAAGAATGACTGAGGATCCTTGCCAAGCAGCAAGATGCCAAAGAGTCCGCCTCTTGTAATCCATTGCATTATGGTCAGAACCTCGACTGATTAGGAGATGCAGGAGGTCCGACTGAAAGTCTTCGATACACCTTAACAGCGGTGTGCTGGATTTCTCATCGCGTGCTTCTATATTGCACCCGATACCCACCAGAAATTTTGCAGCCTCCAAACAATGACGCTTAGCTGCTACGTGAAGGAGTGTCTCAACATTGTTTTCAGCTACAGCCTTTGCGCGGAAAGCTCCATCTTGAAAATGTTGTTCGAGAGTCTCGAGCTGATTCCACCGAACCGCTATGGCTGCCTCCACTCGCCTATCTTCGTAGGAAACGGTCGCTGACATCGAAACATCAGATGGTAACTGAATGGCACCCCAATCGAGCTTGTTATTTGCTTTGATGGCAAATTTAAGTGTAGATACGCGTAGCATACGTCGTTTTTCATTGTCGCTAGCGTTCTCGACGGATGTGGAAGTTGCCTCCAGGATACCAGCCACCAGCTGTTTGAGGTTCCATTTCAGAGCATCATCAGGGGTTGCATCAACACTACCTCCAAAAATGCGCGATATTTCGGACAGAAGTTGCTCATCAACTTCGGAATCCGCATGCAGCTGCTCAAGAAAAGATGTATAGTTATCCGAGATACAGGCTGTATTGAGTGCGAGCACCAAAGGCGTATATGAACCAGAAGGTGTCTGACAGAGGACGGCGGAGTGCGCAGCCGAATGCTTGAGCAAAGTCGTTGTGGTAACCGCTCAAGCGTCGAAATCCCCCATCAGACCATCGCTCCTCATCTGCATGTGGTCTATCACGGTGTCATCAAGAATATTTCCATCCACAAAAAGACATGGCCCAGCTAAAGCGCAGTGTAATGGCGTGCCAATAGGGCTCTTAAGATTGATTTCGCAGCCCGAGCGAAGCAGATGTTCGCATAAGAAAGGAATCCCCAAGGTTGCAGCAAGATGCAAAGGGGTGAAATCCGCCCTTAGTATAGTTTGTGCGCACAACTCGATCGCTAGCCTGAGATCCTCTCCCCACATGATCGCAGTCGGCCGCTTCTGCCACATATTCTCATCTTTCAAGGTGGCCGGTGTGACAAAATGGCGACACAGCTCAATGGCCCAGGTCTTGAAGTTAGGCCCCTTTTCAGGATTAAAAAGGGTAATGTCCAGACCGCGTGCAACTTCATCCTCCCACCAACCTTTGTCTTGGGTGGTCCAGAACCGAGCTGCATAGCTGTAAAAAGGGCGAGTGTGGCTTTTTTTCACAACGTCGTAAGCCTCTTCGACCCCTCTGGGATTCTCACGGCCAAATTCTGGGAGTAACAGGAACTGTATGGAGGCCCTTGTTAGGAGGGTGGCAGTCTTCTTTTCTGATACATGCTACCGTTCAAATGCGGTGCCCTTGAGTTTCTGACTCTGAAGAAACTCTCGGACTGAAAAGTGCGGAAACTCAAAGTAGAGACCGTCTTCTGTTTTACGAATGAGGCTGCTGCAACGACGGGAGATCTCGCTTTCCTCAACAATAGACTCGGGATCAGAGATATCGATGCCGTCGTGCACAGAAATAGCTTCGCAGAGTTCGTTGATCCGGATACGGGGGCTGACTAGAGATATCAGAGCTAAGGATTTTTCGACCATCTCTTGAGAGCGGGAATTATGCCGATTTACACGTTCCAGAATTCTGTCGTAAGTCTCGGTGAGGGTTGGTGGAAGCCCACGGAGGGCCGACCACTTGTCTCTGTCGGTTGGGAGTCCACAAAGGTAGTCAAGCTGGCAGGAAACCCACCGAAACCTGAGTTAACCGTCAGATACTGCCAAAACGACGAAGAGTAGCGACGACGGAATTACTTACATGCCACCAGCACCATGAACCAGAGCCTCAACGATCTCGTCTTTAAGATGCGGATTCCGGATACGGAGCTTTTTGGACTGGATTCTCTGTTCAAGCGCTGCCGTGACGCATAGCTGAACATCTTCCTTGTCTGCAAAAGCTTTGATTTCGCAGAAGTGGCCTTCAAGATGCTCTCTGATTGAAATCTCATCTCGGCTAAAGATAGCCAGTGAACATGTGTCCGAGGAGTCGTATACATCTGCAAGACATTGGGCAATGTCACCGGCGTCGTCTCCATGTTCATCGATACCATCCACAACGACGTACACACGCTCAAACACCTTGGTCATTTCCGAAATGACTGCAGCTAATCCTTCTAATGTTGCCTGCCTGGAAAGGGAGTTCTGAGGAACAAGTCGGTCGAAGTACTCCTCCAGTATGTCAAACGCATCGTCGCTTTGCCTGGCTAGCTGTGACGCGATGGCTCCGAGCACGTCGGTCGCAGAGGCGAGAGACCCATTGGAGCCGTCACAGAAGAAATAGGCTGTTACACAACCCACAGCACTAAAGCTCAGTGTTTTCTCGATGATAGAGCCTGCCAGAACGGTCTTGCCAACACCCGCGTCTCCGTTTAGCCAGAGCCTGGAATGTGGCTGATGTAGCCAAGTTTTGAACTCTGCCTCCTCTGTCAACCACAGACTGGTGAATGGGTATCGCAGCTTGATGCTCATGTCCAGGATCGATTGGGGGTTGAACTTCATAAAAAAGTCCAGTACACGCAGACGAGTCTTGTTAACCTCGATCCTGGTTGTTATTTCGAGGACTTTCTGCACATTGGCCTGTATTTGCGCGGTATGTCGTTTTTGGTCTTCCTGGCGAGACAGGACCTGCCCAAGGCTCGCCATTGACTCGGCAGTTACAGCGAGCGTGATGGTGCTCTTGTGTCGAGAGAGCTCCGACTTGAAGTCTTTGATCTCGTCGGCTGCAAAAGGCCACTTCAGGCGGCGCTGGAAAGCATCAAGCTTTCTTGGGCTGTCAAGGTCCTTCTGAGACTGTTCCAACTTGGCTTTGATCTTGCTGAGGAAGTGGTAGCAGGATTCGAGGTGATTTGTCTGGAAGTAACTATCACGTGTGGTGTTTGTTACGGCCGCCGTGTCGTCGTCATCCAGCTCGTCGGCCAAGAGGGAGAGACTTTTGAATAACCCAGCAAGGTCCCGAAGCTCTCTTGCAAGCTCTTTGGCTTCATTTTCTGCAGAATTGACGCTCTTGATGAATTTGAATACATAACGAAACACGGTTTCCGACAAAGATAAAACACCAGCAATGCTGGCTGCCAGAGAGATGGGATCCATTCGGAGGAGGTTAAGTGCAGCTAAAGGAGGACATGTTTCGACACAGATTTTGAATTGAGTCAAAGTCCAAAGAACGATAATGAATCCGCAACATGAGACCAGGGTCAAACGAGACTGGAGTTGAAAGGCGCCCCGCACCAATGCCAACATGACTGATCTCTCCTGCCTCCAAAGACCTCGGCTGGGCTGTGCGGCGTGCCATCATTCAGACAGCACCAACAAGACAGGAACCTGGAAGTGTCAATGGCTGTGCTGCAGCGCTAAGCATGGGATACCTGGGCTTGATGTAATGAATCGAATGCATCTCATCCATCCATTTCCATGCCGAACGTGCAGTGTCGCACCCTTACGCCTGTGACCACATCGTTGTCCAAAGGGCTTCCCAACAGGCAGATTCACGGACTGGAACCCAACCATGGTTGTTTGCAAGTATTCGTATCTTTCGACGAGATATGCACTTCACCGCATACTCACCTGGTAGGCGCCGCAGAACTGGAGGTGACGATGCAGTACAGCGCATCGCTGCTCCGGATAACGAGCGCTAAAAATAAGCGCTTAAGCCATCCAATCCATCCAAGCATTAGGATCAACTGGTCCTTCGTGGATGGCCCCCAACAGCTACTATGAGTTTGGAGATCGAGGGGTATGGTATTTTCCAGGCATTCTGAAAATCTGGGCATCGCAACACAGTTCTTCTTGGGCTTCTTGGCATGGCTGTTTTCCCTGAGAGGAGGATGGGAAAGGGTAACGTTGCCACGAGAGGCAAAAAAGCTTATGTCGAACCAAGCTATACCAAGACAGTCGATTCCAACACTGTTTTTAAACTATATCCAGCACAAAGTTTCTTGGGCAATACACGTTTCTTTGTTCTCCAATATTTGCAGCCATCATCTTTAAATTATGTAGAGACCATTGTACCTCCAGTCTGCATATTGCTTTTGTTTTGGGAGCGAGGGAAACTCATCGAGGCCAGGTCTGTCATGGCCCTATTTTCCCGCCCTCCCCGGCTCGAACCCTGTTCACCACAAATTCCCATGACGACAGCCCATCTCCAATACAACCAGGCGTCGTCGTCGTCGTCAAAAGATTTACCTCCGACAACACGACATGCCGCCTCCTTCATTAATATGCAAGAATGATGGACCGGGCCAATGACAGCCTATCCCCCCGCATTCTCCACGTTTCCTCCACGGCTTTTGCGTGCTCCAATGATGCCAGTTGGGGAGACACGTTCGGAGCAAATTTGCCGAACAGGCTATCAACGGACACTATATTGGATACTTCATCCCGAGCATAGTGAGATCGCCACCATTTCGACAACATGCCATCCCACTTTAACGACGACAACGTGGAACAGAAATGGGATGGAGTGTCGCCCACCGATCTTCCCGACTTGGCATGGGGAGATGGGAGGGTGCCCCTGACAGATGGTACTTGAAGGAGACGCATGCCCTTCTGTATCTTCCTTCTGGGCATTTCGACGTCGTCTCTTGGCTTGATTTCCCAATTGCGAATTGATCATTGGAAGATCAAGAAAAAGAAGAAAATGCATCTCTTCAAACTCGCTACAGCCGTAGCTGCCCTGGCGGCTGGTACGTCCAACTATCTTCCCTCACCAATGCTGCCTGGAACTGACAGAGAGACCACCAGGCGTCGATGCCGCCGTCAAGGCCCTTCCTAGACCCAGCAGTTGCAGCGGTGTGGCCAATTTCCGGTATCAGTACAAGCTCGACTCGGGCTGGTCGGCCATGAAGATCGCCGGTGGCCTGAAGCAGGTCCGCACGATCGTCTGGGATACAGAGGGCAACATGCTCGTCTCCCAAAACACTCGAGGTATCTCGGTGCACACCTTTGGCACCGACGGATGCATCAACAGCACGACCATGCTTATTTCCGGCAACCAGATCAATCACGGCCTGGCCATCACACCCGACGGCAAGACACTGTATGCCAGCAGTGAGACCACCCTCTGGAGCTGGGCCTACGATGCCGCTACTCGCAAGATCAGCAACCAAAAGGTTGTCGTCAAGGGCATGTCGACAGGTATCCACTCGTCCAGGACGGTGGCCGTGGTCCCGCAGCAGCCCAACCTCGTCCTGTTGCAAGTCGGATCCAACTCCAACTTCGACATGGCCTCGCAGCAGCCAGGTACCGGCAGAGCCATCATCAAGATCTTTGATACCAGCAAGGCTCCCTCCAGCGGGTTCAACTACAACACCGAGGGTGAGGTATACGGATATGGACTGCGTAATGAGATTGGCTTTACTGCCGATCCTAGCGGTGTTTTCTGGGGTGTTGAGAACAGCGGTGATGTACGGTTTCTCCCGTGTCCCGAATGTTATTGGCACGTTGCTGACGGTTCATAGGACTTTGCCCGCACCGAGAACGGCCAACGCCGTGATATCCACATTGACAACCCGGCTGAGAAGCTGAACAACCGTGAGTGTCAGATCCCCTGGCCGAGAAAACCTTGAACTGACAAGAAGAAAGTGGGCGACCCGTTGACCCTCCGTAACGCATGGTACGGCTACCCGACCTGCTTCTCGGTCTGGAATCCTGCCAACTTCCCCAACTCCAACCTCAAGACCGGCTCGCACTTTGTCGTGTCGCCCAACTCGTCTTACAACGACGCCACCTGCAACGGCAAGGCCATCGCACCCCGCCTCACCTTCCAAGCGCACTCTGCACCCATCGCCAATACCTTTGACACCGACGCCAAGAACATGTACGTCACGTTCCACGGCAGCTGGAATAGACAACCCGCCACTGGCTTCAAGGTGGTGCAGATCCCCTTCACCAAGACGGCCGATGGCAAGTACGAGCCCGTTGCCCCCGCCGACAGCATGACCGGCTACAAGGACATCTTTGGCGCCACCAACCCCGGCAGCTGCACCGCCAACGGCCTGACCATGAGCAACTGCTTCCGGTTGACGGCTGGCGCTTGGGATCCCGCGGGCAGAGGCCTGTTTGTCGGCAGTGACAACAGTGCCGAGGGTGAGATTTATATCCTCACTCCCAAATAAATTTCCATTGATTCAGGAAGAGTCAATAGATCGTCCGCCATCAAGCAAGGTTGAGCATGGCCGTTCTGCCTCTTGCGGACCTTTACTACCGCCCTGATGGTGTTGACGATGGATGCTGACAGGGTTGAACTGTATATCCCTCTTGCCGAATTGTGACACTTGTGAATAGAACACTATGACTTTTGAAGTTCTGGGACTCTTACATGGTCATGATCGCTGTATCTTGGAGTGGCCTCCATTAACACATCTGGTTGTACAAGACGGTTGATGAACATGAAGCACTCCCTCCTTAGCCTCATGTATGCCACTTTACCGAATTGGTAATCTCGCCATGATAGTGAACATTTATTTCTCACTTGCGGCAATAAAACATCAGGTTGGCCATCTCCTGAAGATTTCGCCGCTCCGTGCTGAAGCAGATAAAGATAAATACAAGACCGAAATTTATTTTTCCAGCGTCCAGGTTGTCCACTTGCGACCAATAGGTACCAAACCCTAACCCTAGGTTTAGGAGTCCCCAGAGCCTTCACCGCCCGCCTTTTGGATTCGCGGGGGACAGCCTCGCCCCACCATTTCGCCCTTTCGAACTTCTGTCATCAGCTCCAGTTCCATCCACCCATAACCCGGCACCTTTACACCCCCAGCGAACTGTTGGCAATACCCTCGCCATCCCTACCTCAAATTACCTACTAGCCCTCAGACACGGCTATCGAAGCCGCCCGACACCAATATGGTTTTACAAGACCTAGGTCGCCGCATCAATGCGGCCGTGACCGACCTGACGAGAGCGCCAAATCTCGACGAAAAGGTGCGCGCCTCTCTCGATACAATCCCACTCAGACCCTCGCGCACCCCGTCAGGAGCCAAATCAGTTTCTGTTGGGTAACTGACAAAATGACACCCCAAACAGGCCTTCGATGCAATGCTTAAATCCATCTGCTCTGCCCTCCTCGAAGCGGACGTAAACGTGCGCCTCGTCGGCCAGCTCCGCAAGTCGATCAAATCCACCGTCAACTTCAAAGACCTACCCCCCGCCGTAAACAAGAAGCGCCTGATCCAAAAGGCCGTCTACGATGAACTCGTGCGCCTCGTCGATCCCCACGCCGAGCCCTTCAAGCCAAAGAAGGACAAGTCCAACGTCATCATGTTCGTCGGTCTCCAGGGTGCCGGTAAAACCACCACATGCACAAAGCTTGCGCGCCACTACCAGTCGAGGGGGTTCAAAGCGTGTCTCGTGTGCGCCGATACTTTTCGTGCCGGTGCCTTCGACCAGCTCAAACAAAACGCGACAAAAGCCAAGATCCCGTACTACGGTTCCCTCACAGAAACCGATCCGGCCGTGGTGGCGAAAGAGGGTGTGGACAAGTTCAAGAAGGAGAAGTTTGAGGTGATCATCGTCGATACCTCCGGTAGACACAGGCAAGAGGAGGCACTGTTCCAGGAAATGATGGACATCCAAACGGCCATCAAGCCGGACGAGACCATCATGGTGCTGGATTCATCGATCGGTCAACAAGCCGAGGGCCAGGCCAAGGCGTTCAAGGAGGCTGCCGATTTCGGTGCCATTATTATCACAAAGACCGACGGCCACGCTGCGGGTGGTGGTGCGATCTCCGCCGTCGCCGCCACGCATACTCCCATCGTGTTTATCGGTACCGGCGAACACATGCTGGACCTCGAGCGGTTCGTGCCCAAGAACTTTATCTCCAAGCTGCTTGGCATGGGCGACATGGCGGGTCTGGTGGAGCATGTGCAATCACTCAAGCTGGACCAAAAGGACACTATCAAGCACATCACCGAGGGTATTTTCACCGTCCGCGACTTGCGAGACCAGCTCCAGAACATCATGAAGATGGGTCCATTGTCAAAAATGGCCGGCATGATCCCCGGCATGAGCAACATCATGTCTGGTATGGACGACGAGGAAGGGTCGATGAAGCTCAAGCGCATGATTTACATTTGCGACAGCATGACAGAGAAAGAACTCGACTCCGACGGCAAGATCTTTATCGAGCAGCCCACGCGCATGACAAGAGTCGCCAGAGGATCAGGAACCACAGTCAGAGAGGTCGAGGATCTGTTGACACAACAACGAATGATGGCCGGCATGGCCAAGAAGATGGGCGGCAACATGAAGAACATGCAAAAGGCCCAACAGGCCATGGGTGGCGGCAACAAGCAGCAGCAGCTGGCGGCCATGCAAAAGAGGCTACAGAGCATGGGCGGCGCTGGTGGAGGCGGCATGCCAGACATGGGCAGTCTGATGAAGATGCTCGGCGGTGCCGGCGGAGGTGGTGGCATGCCCGGTATGGGTGGGTTTGACATGAACGCCATGATGAAGCAGATGGGAGGCATGATGGGAGGTGGCGGCGGCCGCGGGAGGAGGTAGTCAAATGCCTTCTTTCGTTATTTTTCTCTTTTGAAGTGAGTGCGGTAAGCAGGAGTATCAACCCCCTTTTGTTTGTATAATCTTTTGGGGGGTCAAGTTATTGCATTTTGCATGGCGTCTGGGGTAAAGGGGAACATGAATGGCCTGGCCGGGGTGGCTGGGTCTCTTGTACATACTAATGACGACGAAAAAGATGAGGCTTTTAACCCTGTAAATTTTGGTACATGATATCTACCTACTACTTCACGAAGGATGAACCTGGAGCGACGATACCATAATCTTATTCCACCAAATCTTACAATCTTGTAATACCGCTGGATTCTTTGCGAGGGGTTAACTGTACGGGTCAGATCGGAGCGGCAAAGGCGGCATGGTGATCGGGAGGCAAGGTTGCTTTCCGGGGCTGATTGGCCGGGATGTTACCACAGTTTCTGACCTGTCAACCACCGGCAGTTGTTCTGTGCCCTGCGTCGTCGGGCATTTACCCTCCATCTGGTTATCATTTTAACTTCATACAATGTTTTTTCGGTAGCAAAACGCCTCAGCTTTTACATGATGGACAGGCTTTACGTCCGGCCACCTGGCATAACAGTGGTCTGTTTATCTCCAAGCTGAGCGTCTTTTGATGGATTGTCCCACCCAACAGTGATTGGCGGCAATATTTCTGAACCCCTCCTCCTCTCTCAATCCAGCTGCTTGTGCGTGCATGCCATTATCCCCAAAGTGGTTACTTGGCGGCCACAAACAGCCAGCCACACATGTTCCAGAATCAGCTTCCGATGCGACCTGCTCTGTGTCTTCATGTCTCTTGGCCACTCTTGTCTGCTGTGCCAATGCTTATTTGTATTGGCTTACGACTTTGTTGTTCTTAAGGGAGCTTGTCAAGACTTCTCTTGTGCGTTTCGTAGCTGGGAACCAGCCGTTCTGAATGGCCTCCCTTGACGATTTGCGATGACGGTTTAGATCAACACTTTGCCTTTTCCCTCTCAGTCTTGGCACTCACATGCACCCCCTAGACCCGAAGAGGGGACGATTTGCCTCCCTAGATTGCCCGACCGTGGCTTGAACTGAATCCTGGATACCCGAACCAGAGCTGAGCTGAACAGATTTCAGAGTCTCAACAAAGGTCAAAATGGGTAAACTCATAGGACACAGCAGCCTCCGCCGGCAACTCCTAGGCTCCCACCGCCCCATGCAGTGGCGGGAGTTCTTCATAATCGTCTGCACTCTTGCCCTGGTCCTAACCTACCGCCTCGGCTGGCTGGACGAGCTCGTCCTCTCCTACCAACCGCCTGAATCTGTTCGGTTAGAACGCTACATGAACCTGGGCGAGCTAACCTACGAGTACGAGTACAAGAAGAGCAGCATCAACTGGGGCATGGCCAAGCTCAAGTACCCCCCTACAAAACCACTTGCTAAGCTTCCTGACCCTGACGAACTACCTCCCCTTGAAAGCTTGCCGAGGATTCAACATGTTTTTGACAAGGAAACCCCCGAGGAGAAACAACTGCGCGACAAAAGGCGGAGAGCAGTGCGGGATCTAACTGTCAAGTCCTGGGAGGGATATAGGGCTTACGCCTGGAAAAAGGACGCTTTGCTCCCTCTCACAGGGGGGTTCCAGAACCAGTTCTCTGGGTGGGCGGCTACGCTTGTGGACTCGCTGGATACGCTCTGGATCATGGGACTCCGGGAAGAGTTCGACGAAGCCGTGGCTGCGGTGGCGGAGATTGATTTTGGCAACTCGAGTACCCCCTACGTGAACATTTTCGAAACGAATATTCGGTACCTAGGGGGATTACTAGCGGCGTATGATTTAAGCGGTCGAGAGGTGTTACTGCAGAAAGCGGTAGAGTTGGGAAATCTGATTTACCTGGGATTCGACACGCACAACCGGCTGCCGGTGGACAATATCAGCCTCATGGCGGCGAATAACTCCATCGAGGGGGAAGCAGAAGGACAAAGTGCCGAGTGGCAGGTGGTGTCGGCTTCCCCTGGGACTTTGACGCTGGAGTTGACGAGACTGAGCCAGATCACAGGGGACAACAAGTACTACGACGCGGTGGATAAACTCATCGACGTCTTTGCAAGGGGGCAGAACAAGACGCTGGTCCCGGGGCTGTTTCCCATGTACGTGTCGATGCAGCAGGGGAACGTGACGACTGGGAACACCTTTACGATTGCGGGAAACGCGGACTCGCTGTATGAGTACTTGCCCAAGATGCACCTCCTGCTGAGCCAGACACAGGAACGGCTGGGGCAGTTGACAAGGGGGTTCTTGGATGCGGCCAAGAGACATTTATTCTTTCGCCCGATGGTGCCGGGGGGCGATGATATTTTGATTAGTGGGAATTTGAATGTGGATGAGATGAAGAAGAAGACCTTAGATCCAGAGACAGAGCATTTGGCTTGTTTCATTGGGGGCACGTTGGCCTTGGCTGGGAGGATGCTGGAGAGTGAAGAAGATGTCGTGGTTGGAGCGAGGCTTACCAGAGGGTGTGTGTATGCGTACCAGGCCTTTCCGACTGGAATCATGCCGGAGCGGCTCAACATGATACCTTGCGAGAGCAGCAGTCGATGTACCTGGAACGAGACGAAGTGGAATGAAGAGAAGAAGAAACGGTATGAATATAAACCTCACCTGCCCAAGGGGTTCACGACGGCCAAGGACCCGCGGTATATCCTCCGGCCAGAAGCGATCGAGTCGGTGTTTTACATGTGGAGGATCACGGGCGAGCAAGAGTGGGCTGATGCGGCGTGGGATATGTTTGAAAGTGTTGTGAGGGCGACAAAGACGCCATTAGGAGCAGCCACGGTGAAAGATGTGACGGTGAGCAGCGACAAAGTTGAGCAGGAGGACTTTATGGAGAGTTTCTGGATTGCGGAGACGTTGAAGTATTTCTACCTGATCTTTTCGCCGCCGGACCTGATCAGTTTGGACAGGTACATTCTCAACACGGAGGCTCATCCCTTCCTTCGACCGGAGGCATCATGATGAAGCACGTTTGGTCTTTGTTTCCTGGCATTGAGTTGGCGTTTGGGTTCGTGTGGCCGGAGTTTGGATGCCTGAATTTCAGTTGTTGAACTTTTCGAGCAGTTCTATACTGCCATTTACGAATCTTCGGTCCCTGCTGCTTCGACGTGATTCTGACTTTTCGATCTGTGTTCTTTCCCAAATTTGTTAGGCATGAAGCATGCTGAATTCGACCAAGGAATTCGCCTGCTGCCTGCCATCCTTTCTCGACCAAGTTATCGCTTGAATTCAGTTGATCGTTGGCTTGATCTGAAAAATCGGGACGGAAAGCTCAATTCCAGGAAGAAATACAATAGCTTCCTGCCAATTCTCATCGATCTGGAAGAAATCATCCCGAATTACGTTGTGAGATGTCTGGACAGATGATCAGAAGCTGAGCACTGGCCACTTCACTGGCAAGCCCCCTGAAGCAAACTTCAGTTGAACGCTAAAAATCGGTCCAAGCTTGGCCTAATCTCCCCCCCCCCCCTCCACTTTCAACATCAATCAGGTGCACCTCCAAACGGCAAGACATCCAGGAACAAACGCACCGCGGCATTTGACCTGGGCGGACGGCAGTTGATAGTCCCATTCTCGTATCAAAATGGGTTCTGCTCCTAAATGTCAAAGGTCCGAATCTGGGGATGAGTTCGCCTCCAGGGACGAATTGTTCGAAGATTTCGAATTTGGCGATGACCCGTTTGATGATATCGACGAAGCGGGCTTGGCAGAGCTTGAACAACCAGCCGCCAAACGACCAAAGTTGTCCCAGGAGAACCATCTCTCACTTGCACAACGATTGCTGGCAGATAAATTTGGATACGAATCATTCCGCCATGAACAAGCCGGTGCTATTCAAAGTCTTCTCGCTGGCGATAATGCCTTGGCTATTTTCCCCACTGGCGCCGGCAAATCACTTTGTTATCAAATCCCGGCCATCGCATTTCCGGAGCTGGACAAATCCGAAGGCTCGCGGACGCCAGCCCAGGCGGGCATCACTCTGGTGGTGTCACCACTTATTGCCTTGATGAAGGACCAGGTCGACGCACTCCAGAAACGCGGCATCGCTGCCGACAGCATCGACTCCAGCAAGAGGCTGGATGAAATAAACACCATATACCACGCCATTCAAACCTCTGAATTACGCATTCTGTATTGTGCACCTGAGAAGTTGAATAACGAAGTCTTTGTGAATTCCATCAAGGGTGTGCCAGGTGGAATTCGGCTGCTTGCCGTTGATGAGGCCCACTGTGTCTCCGAGGTAATATTCCCTTTCCGACTTTCTTTCGTGACAGCATCACTGCAGCCGCTGACGTTTGATATTCTGCTAGTGGGGTCACTCTTTCAGACCAGATTATCTCAAAGGTAAAACCCGTCCGTCGGTCCGAAATCGCAGTTCAAGGTTGACCGATCCTCTGCAGTGGCTCGCTTCTTCGAAGAAATCAAAGCAGAGCGCGTCATCTGCCTCACCGCAACTGCCACGCCCAAAGTCGCCGACGATATCTGCAATTCTTTCAAGATCAAGCCGCAATGTGTCTTCAAGACGCCATCCTATAGACCAAAGTACCCGATTTCCCTCCCCCTCTCAAGCATCTTTGCTAACAATGTCTGGTCAGTCTCGAACTCTACGCCAAGCCTATGACCGGCTACAGCGATGCATCGGTTGATGCCTTGTTCTCCTTATTGGGTTCAGAGGCAAAATGAAGCCTGAGAGTGATCTGAGATTCGAAGAGTTGTTCAGATTTCTGCGTGCTCATCCAGGGCCTACTCTCGTCTACGTTGCCCTACAACAACAAGCTGAAACTCACGCCGAGGTTCTCTGCAAACAAGGGTTCAATGCAGCAGCATATCATGGGGGTATGAATGCCGACATCAAAAAGGACATACAGGGAAGGTTCATGGCTGGAAATATTCAAATTGTGTGTCGAACCACAGTCCCTTCCTCACAGTATCATCTGGGCCTGTCCACTAACTGTTACGCAGATCTGTGCCACCATTGCTTTTGGCATGGGGATTGATAAGCCAGACATCCGAAACGTCGTACACTGGGATCTCTCAAACTCAGTGGAGGAATACAGCCAACAGGTGGGCCGTGCTGGGAGAGATGGCAAGATCAGTCGGTGCATGTTCTACCTCGCCCCCAGTGCCTTTTACCTTAGAGAGGTCTTCGCCCGTGGAGATCTTCCCTCTCGCCGATCCTTGGAAGAACTCATTTCCGCGATACACGGGCTGGCTGGTGGACTACCGCCCGGTGGTGTCTTCAAAGTCAGCCACCATGAACAGTCACGGCAGTTCGATATCCGCCCCACCACTCTCGGCGTCATTTACGCTACTCTGGAGCTGCATTTTGGACTGTTTCGGGCAACTGCTGCAGAGTACACAACGTACAAGTTTGAGGCGATGTCAAGCTACAAACATACAGCACAAAACGACAAGAGTCCTGAAGCCGAAGCCATCTGGAAGAATGCCAAAAAGAAACTCAAATACCACGACATTAATGTCAATGCCGCTGCGGGCAGGACGCTCAACCGCACGGACATCATCAAAAAGCTTGGTCAGTGGGATCAGGCGGGACATATCAGGTTGCAAACCAGCGGTGTTGTCAATTGCTACACCATCGTCAAGAAATCTCCCGCCACGGAGAAGCAGCAGCAGGCCTTGGTAGATGAGCTGCACGCCGACCTGCAAGGCCGAGAACGAGACGCTGTGACGCGCAGTCGCCAGGTCATGGACCTAATCACTGGTTCTGCTTGCTTTGCTCGATCTCTTGCCGAGCATTTCGGCATGAGTTTGCCGGGGGGCAAAGACAAGTGCGGCCACTGCACATTTTGCCAGACGGGGCGGCCAGTTGTAGCGCCTCGCATTCCCATCACGAAGACTACCCGCGCGTCTATACAAGGTGTTCTGAGCGCCACCAATGTGCGCGATGACCCGCGGTTCCTCGCCAAGGTGGCATACGGAATCAGAAGTCCCCGAATAACGCAGCTGAAGCTCGACAGGCATGGGGCATTTAGGTCATTGGCAGATCACGATTTTGATGTAAGTAATTTCTTCTGGCGTTCTCCTTGAGGTCTGGATTCTGACCTATCGATATAGGCTTTGTTGCGGGAATTTACAAAGGCGTGTGAAACGAAGGGACGGCGATGAGTTCCTGGGACGGAAGATCGCTGGTGTGCATGTATTTTGACGACTGCACGTCGTATGACCTGTTATATATGGTTCCTACAGCTCTAGGTCTCAATCCAAAGGCAAAACGCAAGAAAACACCGGGATCGCATTCTGCGCATAAAACTCCCTCTCTCCGCAATGGTGCAGCGAGGGCGCGGAGCGAGCGCAGGGCGCGGCAGAGATACAAGTAATCATCGTGGGCGACGAACAGCCGATCGTGGCCTATTGCA
>MU864525.1:0-15375 GCA_033296905.1 Podospora australis
CCCCCCCCCCCCCCCCCCCCCCCCCCCCCCCCCCCCCCCCCCCCCCCCCCCCCCCCCCCCCCCCCCCCCCCCCCCCCCCCCCCCCCCCCCCCCAACACCCACCATCACAGCATGCCCGAACGTTTTCTAGTCTATCAGACTCCCGATCTTGCCTTTCCATCATCTCACGAAGATCTTCCGCGCTGTCTTGAACCTCACCAGCCTCGTAAATGCTGTGCGGGGTATCACGACCCGAAACACTCCTGCTCCTGATGCTTCCAAAGGTTCCCGACAGGACCCTGCTGTCCTTCCAGTAACCACTGATCCGGCTCAGAGTGCCAGACGAGCGAGCGGGTTGCTGCGTCTGTGCAACCGAGACCTTGGAGCGAGACGGAGTCAAAGTAGGGACGTCGAGATAGTTGTTCGTCGTTGGTGACTCACGGGCCGTCCGGGAGTTGTACGACGAAAGGGAAGGCGCACCACGGCTACCGTTTGGCATCTGCCTTCCGTAGGTCGGGTTGAACTCGTCCACATCCTCTCGGGTGATGTGGCCTGCCACCTCTTCAGCATCCGATGGGCCTTCCTTGGTCGTACGGAGGAGGAGATACGACAGAGCATTGAACCATGTTTCGTGTCGCTGCCCCGTAGTGCACGTGAACTTGACCGTCCTTCCAGGAGAGACGATGACCAAGCTCTTCCGATGCAGTCCGGGCGGCATCGGATTGTCATCTGAAACGACGCGGACCGCCTCGATAGGAACGCTCTTTGCCCTCAGCTCCTTGCCACCGGCCGATGACGGGTCACGGTCGCTCCAATATAGCGTGCGAGTGTAGGGGTGAACCCAGAAATATCTCCGGTGTCGGTTTTCTGACATCTCGCCGCGGCCAGCCTTGCGCGTGTATTTCCACAGATACTCGCCAATCATTGTCTGGGTAATCGCCTGAATCATGCGGGGATCGGTGTTGGGACCCAACCCGTGCGTGTCGAAGCCGCCATCGGGGTCTGTGTTGAAGCGAGTGTCGACTTCCGATGCGAACGACGAGATGGACGACTTGCGGCTGTGAGCGGTAAGTCGAGAAGTTGAGCGCATCTCGGCAAGCTCGCGAATCGACTCCGACTGGTGGACAGCCCGGGGTGTAGGAGCGACACGGCCAGCAGCCAGGACGGGGGATAGCGGGCGTCTTGCGCTCGTAGGAGTACGAGGTCGGAGAGCGGATGCCGGGAACAGAGGGGGCGGCATGCTGTTGATGGAACCCTGGCCTCCGTGGGAGGAGCCACTTCTGGCTGCCTCGATCACCTCTTTGTGATTTGCGGGAAGAGGCGGGACATGGTCGAACGCACTCCTGATGCTAGCAGAGCTCCCAGGGTTTCGAACGAGATCATGATCCAGTGCTTCCGCTTCCACACCCACGGCCTGGTCCCTCGGTCGGGTTCCATTTTCCAAGCTTTCTTGGCCAGGACGATGAATCCGGACGGTGGACGGGGTACCGATGCTGACGTACGAGTGAGAGCGCTCCCGATCGGTCGCAAGAGGCTCCGTCTTCGCCTTGAGCGGCTGGTCCGTGGCCTCCGATGTCAGGGTAGTCTGGACGCCTTGGTCAGCGGTGAGCGCCGGTTGTTTCTTCGCGGGCTCCGTGTCCTCCCATGGCTGCTGCTGCTCCGTGTTGATATCATTTTCTACTGTGCCGCGAGGAACCATGAACGCATGTCTCTTCGGACCGCGGCCTTCGACAGGTTCGGTCTGCCATGCTTGGATGGCGGAGAGGGCGAGCGGAGGAAGAGCAAGCTTGGACTCCTCGGGCATTACGGGCTCGATTGCCTGGGATTCGATCCCAGAAACGGAGAGCATGTGAGATTCAGAAACAACCGGCTCAACAGCTTGAGACTCCACAAGCGAGATGGAGAGTTTGGGCACCTCGGAAACAACGGGCTCCACCGCTTGCGTTTGGACGACGGAAAGCGACAGCGCAGGAGCTGGGAGGGCCGGTCCCTCGAGGGGTTCGACCGCCTGCGACTGGATGGAAGCCAACGAGAGCGTGGGCGGCGGAACCACGGGAACCTCCGCGGGTTCCACATCCCAGACGCAGATGGATGCCAAAGAAAGGGGAGGTTGCGGTGCTTCCCGAGGCTCAACAGCCTGGGATTGTACCGAGGACAAGGAAAGCGCGGGCGGCGGCGCTTCCAAGGGCTCGACATCTTGTGATCGAACGGTCGAGAGAGAGAGAGCAGGCAATGCCACTTCGACTGGCTGCACGTCCAGGCATGGGACGACCGACGATAGCGAGAGCGTGGGCAGGGGTGCCTCCGAGGGTGGAACATCCAGGTATGGATGGACCGGGGCGAACGTCAGGACGGGCGCGGTCGCTTCTGCTTCTTGGCTAGGCTCCACCTGTTCGGACACAATCGAGGAGAAGGAAAGCGGAGGTGAGACGGGAATCTCTGCCGTGGGCTCTACGCTGCGCGGGATCACGGCAGCCGCGGCAGACCTCTCCGCAGGCTCGACTGCCTCAGCAGGTCGAACGCCTTCCGCGACCATGGCAGCGACAGATACGAGGGCCGGTGCCGCAGGAGCCGCGACAAGCTCGGAAACAGGCTCGACGTCCTCGGCTCTGATGGCGGAGAACACCAAAGTGACAGGCTCCGTCTCAGGCTCGGCAGCTGGCGCAACCTGCTCGGTTTGCATGTCCGAGAATACCAGAGCCCGAGGTGATGGCGCGGGCTCGGGGATGGGTTCGAGGTCATGCGTGGCATGGATGGTGGAGAGGCGCAAAGGCGCAGGCTTGGGTTCGGGGACAGGCTCGAGATCGTGGGAAGCGTGGATCCTTGAAAAGCCAAGGACCGCAGGCTCAGGTTCCGGAATCGGCTCAGCATCCTGAGAGGCATGGATGGCCGAGAAGGAAAGAGCTGCGGGCAGAGGCTCGATCGGCTCGACGTGCTCCGCATGAATGGTCGAGAGTGACAAAGGCGCCGGGGTAGCGGTGAGCGGTTCAATCTCTTGGACAGCAACGGTGGAAAACGCCAACGCAACTGGGGTGGGTTCTGGCTCCGCCACCGGTACGGTCTCCTGCGTAGCGATGACAGGCGCGCCGAGGGTGGGAGGCACAGGAGCCAGCGGCTCGACCTGTTCACACATGACTGCTGACAAGACGAGCTGTTGCGGAGGCAGCGCAGACTCCGACACTGGCTCGGTGTCGGTAGAGAGAATCGAGGATATGCTGAGCGAGGGCGGGGTCGGAAGAGCCGCTGGCTCCGCCCGGGGTTCGATATCCTCGGCATGGATGCTTGAGAGACTGAGCGGAGGAGGTGGGGCGAGAATGGCCGTCGGGATGAGTCTGCGATGGCTGGGAGAGGAAGGAGGCGATGGAAACGGTGCCAGTTTGCCCTCCACGTCCGACTCGTGCTGAACACTAGCATCGCTGTACGACATGACCGACATGGGTCGTGCTGGCTGTCCTGCTCTGAGCTCCTCTCCGAGCCACGGAGTTGACGTGCGTGGGGCAATCACGGACTCCATTGTCCTTGGTCGCTCGTGACAGATGACGCTCGGCACAGAGGAACGAGCATCCTCTTCATCGTCCGAAGCCGCTCTCCTTGCTTCAGCGGCGTCGGCCAGCTCCCGGATGGCAACAGGCTCGGTCATGATCCCACGATCCACCATGACGATCTTGGGCAGCCTGGGGACATCCGGTGCAGGGGAGAGATGAGCCCTATGGACAACGCTGCCAGGGGTAGCAGGTGTGACAGACCGGATGCTTCGGCGGCTGGGAGTAGAAGTGCCGACGTACGAGTCTTCGTCGCTGTTCTCGAGGTCGTTGAGCTCGGCAAACAAGCTCTGCTGTGTCGTCATCGAAATATTTCGCCCGTTGGTGGCGGGGGCAGGGCTGGCAGGGCTGCTCTGCAGACTCGGCTCCTCACGGAACTGTCGTGAACGACGACCCAGGGAGCCACGGCTCCTACGCACCCGCATGCGCTGCGCAGGATGAGCCGAAGGTGACCTCATGTCTGTGAAGCCGTACTCATCGTCATCGCTCGAGGTGGAGGCCGTGCTGTCCAGCGAGTAGGTGCTCTGGCCGGCCGGCAGCGGCGGCGGGCGCTTGATCGAGTCTGGGCCCTGGAAAGGGCGGCGGTCCGTTTCCGTTGCCGTTCCTTCGTCCGAGGAGAAGTCTTCGACGCCGGTCTGGAAATCCTCGGTTTCCGTTCCCCGGGTCTCCTCACGGGCCGTCTCGAAAGCCGCATCGTCGGCCGTCTCATTGGCCGTGTCGAACTGATCACTACTCGACTCGTGGAGGGGGGCAAAGTGACGGGAGCGAAGGGCATCGTTGCGGAACGGCATTGCCTGGGGAGATGGGGCTTCGGACTGGTCTTCCCAATCGGGGTCCTCGACGACCTCGATCCTGCTGGGCCGCACACCACCGAGCTGATTCACCTTGAAAGCAGGCTTCTTGCCCTCTCTCGATTCCACCTTGCGGTTCTTCTTGGGCGCGGGCTGGGGATCGGTTCTGAGCTTCTCGATCTCGTCGCGGGCATCTTGCAACATGCGCTTCAGCTCCAGCTTTTCGGTCTTCTCGCGGTGGATGTTGGTTCGGAGAGTCTGGATCGTTCGCTGCGCATGGCCGAGGGAGGTCTTGAGCGTTTCGGATTCGAGGGCAGAGTGGCGCGCGGGCGGCATCTTCATGGGCGAGGGGGGCGGCGAGTGTTCAGGCGTGTTTCGATCCCCTCCCGAGCTGCCGTCTTCCTCGCTCAGACGCATCGTCGATTCGCGCTCCAACATGCGGCCGCGCTGAGCCGAGAAGACCTTGGCCAGCTCCTGGTTCTGGCTGGTCAGCTCCTCCACCCTCTTCTGGAGGGAGGTGCGCTCCCCTTCGAAAACGACGGCATTGCGCCGAGTCGTCGCGAGCTCGATTTCCAGATTCCGGATGGCGGCCGACTGCTTCTCCTCCTGCCTGGTCATGTTGTCCCTGAGTTCGTCGAGCTCCCTCTGTGTCGCGTTCTTTTCGAGCTGCAATGCGGCGAGGGCCTGCGAAAGCTTCTTTTCGCGTTCCGCCGCTTCCTTCTGGGCCGCAATGTACTCGTGGATTTGCGTCTCGAGGTTCCAGTTTTCATCCTTGTAGCGGTGCTCGCTTTCGTTGAGACCTTTGAGGTGCTGCTGGAAGCCCTCGGCCTCGATTTCCAGCCTGTCCCGGTCCGCTTTCGTCTCTTTCAGCTCCTCCTCCCTCTCCGACAGGAGTGCCTGCAGATTTCGGACCTGGGCAATCAGGGAGGTGCTGATTTCGGCGGCGAACTCGATGTCATGGATCCGGCTGGCAGGCTGGTTGCGCAGCTTTCGATTGGGCACGCTCACCTTGGTGGGAGAGGGCGTCGCCAGCGTCTCAAACTTGGACGGGCTCACGGAGCGCTATGGAAGGAGTCATATCAGCCCTGGGCCCCAAGATACCGGGCAGCTCGGGATACATACCCTGCCTGTCTTTCCATCCGCGGCAAAGGGGGAGCCTTGCGACTCGTTGCTCGGGATTCTCTGCTTCGGCAGCAAGGCGCGAGCACTGTCCCTGGCGACTTCGTTGTACTCCTTTTCAATCTCGAGGAGTCGCTGACGCAGATCGGGATCGAGTTCGGCTTCCGATTGCAGACGCTCTACTTCTCGCAGCTTCTCGGTAAGCTCTCTCTGTTGTTGCACGAGCGCCGTGCCCAATTTTCCGGCCTCTTCCATTCGTCGCTCGGTATCCCGGAGGTGAGCCTCCATGGCGCGTTTGATCTGTCCCGCGGATGCACCGGGGGAAAGCGCAAGAAGGTGGCCATCGAAAGGAGAGTGTCGAAGATGCGTCGGCCCCGAGGGGCTCATCACGAAGGGGTCCCAAGCATCATCGGCAGCTGATGCCGGAACGGGGTTGTCGGACGCAACTGACGTCGCCATGTCGCCCCGTGAAGCCGTCCGGCCGGCAACGCTCGAGGAGGGAATCACAGCAATTGTGGGTGTTTGCACCGCCCAGTCGTGGATGGCGGTGTTGTTTTCGGGATGCACGAAGAAGCAACGTCCCCCTTTTTCCCCCGCCTAGTTCGACATCCAACGGGATCCGATACCGAGTTGTTGACAGGCGCCTGGCTGCCGTGGCGAAGGGGTACAGAGCTTATTCGTGCTAGGGTAAAGAAAGAAGGAGATAAGGTTTCGTTCGGCAGACGGGTATGATAGGTCGGCGTGATGGTAGGGAGTAGTAAGAAGGGTGGAAGAGGAAAAAAAAAAAAAAAAAAAAAAGAACGAAAGAAAGAAAACAGTACAACCACCAAGATGGCAGTTTCGTGGAAGAAAGGTAATAGACAATTAGTATGAAGTAGAACGTCGTTGAAGGGAAACGAAGGACAACCGCGAGGCAAGAGAAAGACACGTCGGTGATGAAGGTGGTGGTGGTGGAAAGCGTTGTTTTGGTGGTGCAGCAATGCGATGCTGTGCGCAAGGCCGATTTACGCGACAACCCACTCCTTTTGGGGGGGGGGGGGGGGTGGATGGGAGGTTGTGTTGTTGGGATGTGGACTTTTCGGGTACCGAGACTAACTGTGCACAGCTGCAAAGAAGCTTGCTGCGGGGGTTGTTCGTGCAATTGGCTTTGACGCGCCGCCAGCAAATCACAAGACGGAACCGCCCACGCAAACTCACTCCCACCAAGCAAAAAAACCAAACTGCGACCACCTCAGCGACGAAAAGAGGACGCGACGCTGCCAAGTCTGCAAGCTCAATGGGAGCAAGGCTTGCTGAAGTAGGAAGACGAGCCAAAAAAAAAAAAAAAAAAAAACAAAAACAAAAAAACAAAAAAACCAAGACGAAATACTTCCCAAGTCGATCCAGCAGCGAGGAGGGCAAGAATCTGCTGGGATATCGGCTTTCCGTGCATCGGGAGCAAAGGAGGGAGAATATTGGTAGTTGCACCAAGGAGACCTCCATCACCAACCTTTTGGTGATCCATCTGAGATTCCAGATTCCAGATTCCATCGGCGCACAGCAGCGAGGATCCCAGAGGTCTCCGTCTCCACCCCCGGAAATGGCATTTTGAACTTTCGATTCTACGAAAATCAGACGGCCGAGTCATACCCTCCATGGTCGGAGGGAGTCGGTACCTGATCCACAAAGAGAGCAAAGTCATTCTCGCAACCTATCATCACGCATCCATCCATCGTTGGCAGCAGTGGCTTGCGATGGCTTGCAAATGTGGTATGATCGACTACAGAGCAATCTTGTCTGCGTGAGACTACAACACCCAATGGTCTCCTATGTGGCTCCTACATATATATATACATCACACAGACGACATGTCTTGATAACATGTACAACGAAAGCGCAATCATCCTGCGTCATCCTACCAGCATAGGCCGGTTGGTCGAGCATCCCCGAGGGTAGAAACACAGCCGCCATGGATGCCAACCCAATGCTGTCCGTCCACGTTGTACCATCCAGCCCAATGCAAACCAGCTCGCCTGTTTCTGGGAGAGGACCACCAGAAGAAATTACCACTCCCACTCCTCCGCCGAACCCAGAACCTGGAGACATCCTTCTACGCCTTCCTTTTCCGCCGCCACCTTGGCCTTTTGCCGCACCCTCGAATAATAAACAGGACAGTCTCTGCTGTCGCAAGCCACATTTCCATCGAGCGGCGCAAAGCCTGTGCACGTCTGACACACCCTTACGAGGTCAGCGTACTTTCTCTCCTCCCAGTGGAGCCTGGTCCGCAGCAGCACCATGGTTTCGCTCTTTTCGCTGCGGCATCGCTTGCAAATGGGCATTTCGGTGCCAGAACTCTTCATCTTGACGTCGCACGCCAGACATGACCTGGAGCGCAAGAACCGTTCCATCGTCTTGTTCTTGACTTCTCCTCCTTCTGCCGCATCCCGGCGAACAAGGTTGCTGTTCCGGTGGCTGTTCTGGTGGCTGTCCTGGTGGCTGTCCTGGTGGCTGGTCTTCTCGTTCTGGCGAAGGGCGTGCTGGACTTTGGGAAGCTCATCGTACCAGCTCCGGACGTCGGCACCGACCAGATGGAAGATGCGTGCCAAAGGTGGCATGATGTTCTTGGTGATGTAATACTCGGCATCAAGCTCGGCGTCCGGAGTGGCCAGAAATTCCTCGGGGGACACGCAGCGGTCAATGAGCCTCGCGCCGGGCGAGCCGGTCACGACTACGTACGGAATCCTTTCGCCGTAGTGCGCTTCTGCGCGGGCGTCTTCCGCCATGCGCTTGGTGGCGACCACGGCGCCGGCCGGGCCAGGTCCTTTGGCACGATAGGTTCCCATCTTGACTTCGCGTGCGAAGCAGAAATCCTGCACAGAAACGGAACCGTGCGTGATTTTGGTGCATTGCGACTGAAAGTAGGCTTTTACCTGACTGAGATCGGCCGTCTCGAAGAGAAGCCTGAGGGCTTTTTCTTCTATTTTTTGCTCGGCGGGGGTGCCGTCGCGACGAACGGTTTCGATGCCCTTGGCGTCGAACTCGGGCGCTGTCTGTCGGGGGGACTCGTACTTGTACCCGACGTATCGCTTCTTGGCGAGGAGGACACATGGATGGTAGACCTTCTCGAACTTGAGCTTCACGGGGCGAGGATTCATTTTGGTGATCTCGTTGGCGATTTCCGCCCCGATGGCAAACGCCTGCTCGCGGGTGCGGCCCTGGAGGTGGACAAAGAGGCTGTCGGTGTCGCCGTAGACCACTTCGGCGTTCCAGCGGGCCACAGAGTGGATGTACGCGATGGCGCGCTCAAGCGTTTCTCGTCCGGTCTGGACGATGCTGTCTGCTATTTCGGAGCATGGCATTCGTCCGGAGAAGGAAGCCGAGGTGTAGCCGTACGTGACGTTGGCGAGCAGCTTCAGCGCAAGCTGTCGGTGGTGAAGTAGTTTCTGCAGCGTGCTGTCCTCTTTGTCTTGCTTCATGCCGCTCTTGACCATGACGCGGGTCTCCAGGATCTCGGTCAGCATCTTTGCCAGGAGGGACTTTCGAATCTCGGCTTTGGTGTACATGACTCCGTTGGGGGCAATGTTGATGTGTTTTTGCAAGAGCTTCAAGAGCCCCTCTCTGCGGTGGTACTCGGTAAACCCCATTTTGTTTGACCCTCTCCCGTTCACAATTCGGCCGAGGAACGTTGAGTAGCAGTAGTTGTACGCAATCATGACGCTCGGGTACAGGCTTTGAAAGTCCAGCACCAGGACCGGGCTCGAATAGAAATTGCTCTGCGGCTCCATGACGAGAGGCAGACATTCCAAAGCGTTCTGGCTGCCGACTTGCTTCCTGCTCGGCGAAATCATCATGAAGTTCTCGGGCTTTGCAATTCGGAACATCATCGACTCCACCTTGAACTGTGACCCTCGAGAGAACACGGAGAAGAAGTCTACTCCGAGCAGTCGAGCCTGCTCGCTCGTACGCGGGATCAGTTCGTTCGCCTCGAGGATCTCCAGGTCCAACCGCGTTCGCTCGAGGTAGTACTCCAGCACCTTGGCGAGGTCTCTCGGCAGCCCGCTGCTGTACCAGCCTGTCAGGTCTCTCCAAGTGAAATGTGGTATTCGTCGATGAAGCAGGTGCCAGACGACGTTCTCCATGTTGTACTGCAGCAAGTTCAACTCAGCGCGCATGGCTCTCCAGATGTTGATCACGTGGCGGCCTGTGATGTGGATCATCGAGGTGGTGTTGAAACCCCATCGATCAGCGTCCTTCCCAGACTTTCCAAAAGACTGTGATTTCACGCGCGAGAGCTCATCGCAGAGATCATACTCATACTTGCGCGCTGCTCGCTCCACCACGTAGCCCCAAGAGCCCCCGTGGACCTCGTAACCGGTCAGGACGTCAGGGTCGCGAGAGCGGACGATTTCCACGACTCTGGTCAAGACGTCCAGTTCGGAATCTTCCGCGATGACTTCAGTAGAACGAGGAACTTGCTTGCGGATCCGCTGAGCAACGGATCCATCGGCCGAGAGAACAATGATGCCGCGCAACGGGCCGTCCTGTGTTGGAGTCTCGCAGTGAAGCTGCTCGTCGGACTGCAGACACCAGAACACGCACTGAACTTCGTCCTCCTCCGGATCCGGGACGAGTTTGCCACGAGTGTTGACGTGCAGCTCTAAGCTCATGGTACTCATGTATTGCGCCTCGAACCGAACGCTGGTAGGCTTTGTTCTCTGCGAGTACTGGAAACCATGCCTGTTTGTGGGCGTCGCGCCCATGATCTGGGAAACACATGGCTTTTGCGCGAGAGAAAGGGACATCGGCCCGGAATTCTGGGCAGCTTTCTTTTGCTTTTCCTCCCACCAGCCGCTTACCTCGTCGAAAGAAGGAGGCAGGACGGCCATCTCCCAACTTTTCAGGGTACACTGCCTGCGCATTTCGGCATACGTACGCTTCAGCTCATCAAAGTCGGGGCCCTGCTCTGGCTTCCGGCCACAGGAAGCTGGGGACTGTCCGGTAGGGTCAAAGTCAGGTAGGAAGGGAACGGTATTGCTGTCCAGCCGGTACTCTTTTCCTGCATATTCCCGTGGCCGTGGCGGGACGTCCTTATCATCGCTGTAGTATGCGTCTTGATGAAGGACATTGGGTCGCCCGTACTCCTGTATGGTGGAACAGACCTCTTCCCGAGAGGGCGCTATGCTGTTGACGAGGAACATGGTGGTAGACCCGTTCCAAAACAGCTTCGGCCTGCGGCGGGGTGTACGCGTTGTAGGCGTGACGGAGGTTGTCTGAGAGCCCAAGGCCTGGGAGGCCTTGTCCCGGTCCGGCATCATGTCCTCGAAAGCGACCGAAGGGTCGAATGCGACACGCTTTGGAAGCGTATTTCCGCCGCTTCGCTGCGAACCTTTCTGCTGGCCGAGCCCGAGTTTTGTGTTGGGATCATGCGGATCTTTGACCACAGGGAAGTTGAGCTTCCCATTCCGAGACTGTTTTGCGGATCTGGCCTTCACGGCCGACTTTGCTTTCTGGGAGGACGGACGATGCTTGGTAGAAACATTGTTGCTTTGCCCGTCAGCTGACGATGCTGGCTTCCGAAATTGGTCCTGATTCGGAATTTCCTTTTGGAGGGATGCTTCGTCGACTTTGGCCGAGGGATCAAGCTTCTGCCGTTTCGCTGCATGTGCGCCAACGTCGGCGGGCGGCAGAGGGACGTCTTCCTGCACAGCAGACCTCGGGCGTTTTAAGCCACCCGGTGGGGGTTGCTCCGTCTCTTCCACGGGATCCCCCTCGCAGAGTATGGTCTCGATGGCAAAGGTGCGAGATCGCGGAATAGGATTGACCCTGCCCGTTCGAAGCCTACTGACCGCAAATCCAGCTACGATGTCGTCGTCGTCGTCGTCGTCGTCTTCTTCTTCTTCCATGACATCCTCGAGGGTGTCTCGTTCCGTTTCCGTATCGAGCCAAGGTTGTGAATCGAGAGGCTCCGACCGTACCTCTGCATCTTCTGGTGCTCGAACCCAATGAGTGATTGGGCTCGTTTCATCTTGGTCAAGGACCTTCTTGGGGTCTTTTCCGGCCTCATCGGGAAAGAGTTTGTTCGCTTCTTCGCCAGCGTCCAGTTCTATCCTCTTCTCTTCGTCAACCTCAACATTCTCGACCATGTCTGGGTTGGCACTCCATAGACTTTCCTCCGCACGGAGAGCACGGGACAGATTTTCGGGGAACAAATCCTCGACCGACTGGAAAGCCGTCTGGATGGTTTCTTCGAAAGGGGTCGGCTGGACATGGTGAGAAAAGGTGAGTTCTTCCGCACTCTCTTCCTCGATCAACCGCTCGAACCGTTCCTGGTTTTGTTGCTCTTGTATCCAGCCTGGACGTCTTGCATGCCGTGGATCTGCTGACATAGAGACCAGCACCTCGCGAGGGAACGGGCTGTTGTCCGCATCCTCTCTCCCCAACTTCTTGTTCCTCCGTTTGGTCTCGGATCTCCAAAGATCAGCCATACTGGGAACAAGCTTGACGTCTGGGGGCAGAGGCTGCTTTCGTTCGATGAAATCATGATGGAAAACTCGCTCCTTGACGTCCTTGCGGTTTACAATATCCTGAACGCATATGTCGACCTCGGTGGAGCAGTGACTGGATCGAGGAAGCTCGAAATCATCCGTGATGGCATGGGGTTCGATCGTATTGCGATCCCAGACGCAAGGCGGCTCGTCGGGTCCTGCCGGTTCTGGAACAGGTGCTCGAAAATGCGCATTGTCGGCCTTGATATAGTCACAACCGTGCAAGTTGTAATCTGTCATGAACTGAAGCAAGAACCCGAGATGGGCTTCGTAGGGCTGAAGCTTTTGGTTCATGATGAGACCCTGCTGCAAGAGGTCTGCTAGCCGGGTCATGACCAGGGGGTTAAGCATGTAGATTTTGAGGTAGAAGCAGTAGCCCACGTGGAAGCCATAGAACGGAACGGCCTTGACGAGGGTAATGCGCGCAACAAAGCGCGGCTTCTCTCGGCGGGCATCCCTCCGGTCGTGGACGGCCAGTGCGCCGTCAATCGACAGATGAAGCCTCAGGATGTACTCGGAGACTGTTTCCTTGTCCAGGGCCCCTCGGTACTGGACATAAAGGTACGGAAAAGCCCCGTGAATGTGAGCGCACACTTTTTGTCCCGACTCGGTGGAACCGAATACTCGAACAACTGGGACTTTGGGTTCCCTGGCAGCCTGGGAGACATGGTAGTCTTTTCGCAGTCGGGGGTCGTACCGGGTGGGCGTGGCTTGGTAGTGGTCAATACAGTTGAGACGAACCCAAAAACCATCCATCTCGATGGATGCCCTGCGCCCTTTTCATAGCGACGTTGTGGTGATCCGAGGTAGGAAGAAAAGCATGAAATGTCGAATGCCAACAGCGATGACGGCGAAGATGCTCTCGAAAGCGCGCGTCACAGATACGAATGAAAAGGCCAAAGAGTCAATTTCAATTTTTCTAATTTTTTTTATTTTTTTGGAGCAGTCAAGAGATGCCCGCCGCCATAGGAAAAGGTTGAGGTGATTTCTGCGCCCCCCAAAAGAGCGCAGCATGGAAAAGGCCTTTCTTTGACCGCTCCCGGAGGCACGACGCGTTTCGGTGCAACCACGGGCTGGATGTGCGCATTACGCGCCGCCGTTGTGGAACACGTCTCGCCCAAGCACGCGAGATGGGGCTTCTGTCGAAGACCGCATGTGTTCTGACTGAACAGACAAGATCCAACGTAGCTGTTTAGGTTCATACTAGAGAGTGTGATGCAAGGTTTTCCAAGACGCAATACTCCGTCGCAGATTGGCCTCAAATTTTTTGATTTGATTTTTGGCACAATCTCGCCAAGAGGAACACGACGCTGCAAGCACCCAGGTCCTTATCTTATCCATGCCCTGCCGACCGAACGAGCGATTCTCTTGAACGTCGTCACCCAACTCCACCAAACTTCTTGCGTCTTGGCGCCCCGGGGCGCGTACCGTGTCCATCGCGGTGTTCAGGACAGACAAGACTTGATCGCTTCTGAACCTTCACCATCTGAGAAACAATTTGCACAGCAAAATAGGAGTGTGCATGCCGTCGATCAATCAAGATGCCTCCACCAAGGCCACCATCAGACAGAGCCCTGACGGCGCCCGTGTCAGGAGCGAATGCACAACCCACCGGCTCCGATTCTTCACGAGGTGCACACGCAGCCGCCGGCGCAGCGCGCAAAGAAGACAACATCTATATCCCGGCTTTCATCAGCAAGCAGCCTTTCTACGTCAGCGGACTCGAAGAGGTGGACGACTCTCTTCAGCATCAGCGACGGCTCCAGCAGTCTACCGAGGACGATCAAAAGGCCGTCATCGAGAAGAGCAGGAAACTCGGGCCAGCACGAACGAAATGGGTCAAGGGGTCCTGCGAGAACTGCGGCGCCATGGGTCACAGGAAGAAGGACTGTCTTGAGCGCCCGCGCAAGGTCGGCGCCAAGTTTTCAGGAAAGGACATCCAGGCTGACCGTGCCGTGCGGGACGTCAACCTAGGCTACGAAGCCAAGCGCGACGTATGGGCATCCTACGATCCGAAGAATTACAGGGAGGTGGTAGAGGATCATCAGATGGTCGAAGAGGCGCGGCGCAAGCTTATCGCCGAGACGGTCAAGGAGGGAGACAAGCTGTACGAACAGGATTTCAAGTACGCCGAGGAGTCTGAGCTGGGCAAAGACGGCACGACCAAGAAGTCGATGCGCCTCCGGGAGGACACAGCAAAATACCTGCTCAATCTCGATTCCGACTCGGCCAAATACAACCCCAAGAAACGCGCCCTTGTCGATGCCGGCGCTATCAACGACCAATCGGCCCAGCTGTTCGCCGAAGAAGCCTTCCTCCGTGGATCCGGCGAGGCTGCCGAGTTTGAAAAGGCCCAGCGCTACGCCTGGGAGGCCCAGGAGCGGGCAGGCGACACCAGCCTGCATCTGCAGGCCAATCCCACGGCCGGCGCTTTCTTGCGCAAGAAGGAAGAGGAAGAGCGCGAGGCCAAGCGCAGGAAACGTGCTGAGGCTCTTGAGAGTCAATACGGCGCCCAGCCTGCAGTCCCCGAGGCGCTCAAGGCGGCCGCAATAACCGAATCAGAGCGCTTTGTCGAGTATGACGAGGCCGGTTTGGTCAAGGGCGCCCCCAGACAGGTTGCCCGCTCCAAATACCCAGAAGACATCAGGATCAACAACCATACATCCACCTGGGGCAGCTGGTGGTCTGACTTCCAATGGGGTTACAAGTGCTGCCATTCTCTGATGAAGAACAGCTGGTGCACGGGCGAATCTGCCAGAGAGAAGACGCCTCCTTCTTCTCTTTTGTCCGAGGATGGTTCCTCCTCCTCGAACCCGCCTGCTCTCCCCAACGAAACACAACACCTTGAAACTGCACCAAGTCGAGCAGAACGTAAAGACAAGCCATCTTCATCTTCCGAGACCAATCGGACACCACAAGGCACTGGGACATCCGATAACCCCAGCGACAGATCAACCGGCCCGACTGTCGAACCTGACAGGCAATCATAGGCTTGGCTACGTTCTCCAAGGAGTCGGGATCACTTCCTACGATAGATATCATGCCATATGATAACCACGAAATATGACACTTGCGTGAACGACCCATGTGCGCCCAACGTTGCATTGCCCATGAATCACTAGGAAGCAATCAGAACAGTCCAGAGGTACTCGACACCCTTGGGTCCGACACATTGCTTGTCGATCTCAAATCACATGTCTGTCGGACCTACGGCATGGCGACGATGTTGCGAGGGCAATCGCAGTTGCATGCGTTTGTAATCACGCTCAGGATCAGAGGATCAGGAATTCTAGGAAGAGCTGAGGCTTGTGATTGGTAACTTTCCGCATGTATCATACGGTAAATCACGATGCAATTCACGCCTGGCGACAATGTTGCGAGGTAATCGCAGTTGCATGCGTTTGTAATCACGCTCAGGAT
>MU864525.1:15473-43834 GCA_033296905.1 Podospora australis
ATCAGAGGAACAGGAATTCTAGGAAGAGCGGAGGCTCATGATTGGCAACTTTCCGAATGTATCATACGGTAAATCACGATGCAATTCACGCCTGGCGACAATGTTGCGAGGTAATCGCAGTTGCATGCGTTTGTAATCACGCTCAGGATCAGAGGAACAGGAATTCTAGGAAGAGCGGAGGCTCATGATTGGCAACTTTCCGAATGTATCATACGGTAAATCACGATGCAATTCACGCCTGGCCTGTACTATAAACGCCGAAATAGCATGATGCAGAGGACCCAGTACCTGCCCAGACCAGTTTTTCATAGCCCGTTCCGAATAGTCCCAATCATTCCCTTGATGAAAGCAAGCCTCGTATTTACTCCTCATCCTCCTCCTCACCACCATCGCCACCCTCGGCGGCCTTGGCCTTCTTTCTGCGGACGCGGCCGGGGCGGCCGCCACCGAAGGGCGAAGAGAGAGCAAAGTCGATGTGCTTCTGGGAGTCGAGACGGACAACGAAAGAGGGGACGTTGACGATCTGCTTGCCGACGCGGATGTGGCGTTGGCGAATGAGGACACGAGCGTGGTGGATGGACTTGGCAAGACCGAGCTTGTAGACAAGCGTCTGGAGGCGGCGCTCCAAGAAATCCTCAGCCTTGAGGGCAAGGACGTAATCGAGCTTCATGCGGGACTCGTCGAGCACACCGACGCGGACGAGGCGGCGAATGAGGGCATTGCCTTCGAAGAGACGCTTGGGGTCCTTCTCGTCGAGGGTGAGAAGCTCACTATGGAGAGGGCAAACATTAGTACCTTGATGGTGTTTTCGGCGATCTGAGCATCTTGAAGAAACTTACCGGGCAGCACGACGAATCTTGGAGAGAGTGAGGAGGACGCGCCAGACCTCACGCTTGTTGCGGAGACCATACTCGCCCACGAGCTTCAACTCGGAGTCCCTGAAAGTCCCAAAGTCAGTGTATGATCACAATCGACATAAGCAGAGGCAAGCTCTCGCTCAGTGGCCGGTGATTGATCTGCCAGCATACGCGGAGCTGGCTGTGGCAGAAAACCGAAGCTCTCGCTGCCGCGTAGAGGCCGCAAGCGATCGGGGAAAAAGAGCCGTAGTATTAAACGTACAAACGAGCGGCCTCGAAGGGACGACGCGGGACCTTAGCGGTCTTGGAGTAAACACGCGGCGCCATCTTGTCGTTGAGGCTATCAAAGTTGATCGGTCTGTCAAAATTTCGTGAGGTCGGCTTGGAGGTCGAGAAAATTGAAAGACAGCGCAGCAGAGGGGTGGATTTGTGGTGGTCCGTGCTTCTTTGTCCTCCCACAACTTGCCCTAACGATGGCTGGTTGGTCGAGCCCACAGAAAGTCGGGCTTAGTCATCGACTGAGCTGCAAATCCCCGACCCAGATTTGCGGCCACACAAAATTCCCAAATTTGCCAGCCCGCGACAACACCCATTTCGACATATCTCGCCGTCGACGACACCACCCATAATCAATCAAAATGGGTCACCCCGCTGGTCTCCGTGCTGGTACGAGATACGCCTTCTCGCGGAATTTCCGCGAGAAGGGTATGATCAGACTCTCGACCTACCTTAAGCAGTACAAGTACGTCGGGGGACTCATTGCAGGTGCTTGTAGGGTTTAGTCGCTAATCGGGAATCACAGGGTCGGCGATATCGTCGACATCAAGGTCAACGGTGCCGTTCAGAAGGGGTAAGCGATGATCCGAATAATCCGTTGCACGATCGAGCACGAGTACCACAAACGATGGGAGAAGGAACGACATTGGGACGGAAACGCGCTCCATCGCAGCACACAGAGTTCAGTTTGCAGGGAATGAGGAGCTGACTTTGTTGTCTCGTACAGTATGGCCCACAAGGTCTACCACGGCAAGACCGGCGTTATCTACAACGTCACCAAGTCCGCTGTCGGCATCATCATCTACAAGAAGGTCAAGCACCGTTACATCGAGAAGCGCCTCAACATCCGCATCGAGCACGTTCAGCCCTCGCGCTCCCGTGAGGCTTTCCTTCGCCGCGTGAAGGAGAACGCCGAGCTCAAGAAGCAGGCCAAGGCTGAGGGCAAGCCCGTTCAGCTCAAGAGACAGCCCGCCATGCCCCGTGAGGCACGGACGATCTCGACCAAGGACAACAAGCCGGAGACCGTGGCACCCGTCGCCTACGAGACCACCATCTAAGCGTGGACTTTCTTTTTGGGGGGCTGGATTGGGTGGTGTTGTTTACGGGTTGCTTGTTCTTCTCTGCATGGGGTTCATCGCGTTCGGGCACGGAAACATCTCGGGCATGGAATTGGTCTGGGATGCGGGGATTGCTCATAGGAAACAAAATACCAATGGCATGACCAAACCACAGTGGCGCGCCATGCCTTGTTCATCCGGCGTGGTGTGATTGTGATGACCAGCTTGGACGCGGCCGGGCAAGTCGGGTATTCGCAATCGTGGTCAGGAAAAGTCGCTATGAGCGAATCTCCATGCAGACAGACGCCCCTAGGCTTGCTCTAAGCCAAGGGAACAACAGCACATAATGGCAAGAAAAATAGAGCAAAACGAATGAAGACCATGTGACAAGACCGCGGTGGTACCGTGAAACGTTCCGTTCGGAGGTTGGTATCGTACCAAATACCATGGCACAGCACGCCTACCATTGCCGTGATCTGTTTCTGCGGCCAAGTGAAGCGTAGGCCTCATGCTACCCAGTATGGTACGGTTTCGCCTGGCGGAAGCTAGGGGTGGACGAGCCCAGAAGTGGCTTCCCACCAGCTGCCAAGTGCGCTGGGCCAAATGGAGGAACAGCGCGGGGAAACAGGGCTGCCCGGCGGGCGATCACTGGTCATCACTGGCCAGGGCGGCTGACGCAATGACGCTGTGGGATGGGAGTTCACTGTTGCAAAGAGAGCTGCCGTTCCCACTGCGCCGGTTACTGGCTGCCCGTGCTTTGGTGTCATCAACGGGTCCTCTTGGTTGGCCCGTCGGAACCAGTGAAACGGAACAACAAACGTGAACTCTTGTCCCATTTCTAGCCAAACAAAAAACAAAAAAAACAAAAGAATCCAAAGAATCCAAAGAAAGAATACCGTAGAGAGATATTTTTATTTCGCCGAAGCCTGCGCACGCCGCTCGCATCAATGCACTTGAAAGCATCTGTCCCGTTGAGCAGGTAGCAAGGGCGCCTGCTAACCTCTGCTGCTGGAACTCAAACAACCACTGCTTGCCAACACGGTTGTCGCAAACGTGAAGCTCTACGACGGCCACCGAACTGTCTGGACGATGGGTTGGACTACCTTTTTGCTCACCTACCTTTTAGGTGGCATCACCTTCGTGCCTCTGGTCGTGGCTATTGTACTCGCCCATGCCTACTATACGCTTCCCCATCGAGAAGATGTCGACACCCATGCCGCCGCCCCCGCGTCCGACCATCTGATCCAACCCGGCGATGACCTCGCCGCACTCCCGTCTGCTCAGAAAGACAAGAACGAGAGCAAGGCCCGCCCGACCCACCAAGACTCCGATGTCGCTGCCGGTTACTTTGCTGTCTGCCGCGAGTATACGCCCATGGGCATCAATGCGAAGCCAATAGAACGGTCAACGCCTGTCGGGTCGGCCACGGTGGCTACTCCGAGCCCGAGTGTTTATCAGACCATGTATCGCAGCATCTTCGACCGAAAGTCAGGCTCAGGGCCGCCGGACAACAGAAACAGTGCTAGTCAGCGCCCAAAGAAGGCTGGGAATGTGTTCTACGTGGTGCTCAGGTACGTCATGCCCCTTGTTGGAGCACTGCACCCGTTGTGATGGTCTGACCATGGCGGCTTTCAGGCACGGCCATTTGATGCTCTTTGACGACGACGAACAGCTTGAGGTACGACATGTTGTTTCGCTGGCGCATCACGACGTCAGCATCTATTCCGGGGAGGCGGTAACCCCCGAGGGCGAGCTATGGATCAAGCGAAACGCGATCTGTCTTTCGCGCCGCGCGGATGGTCCGGAATCGGGCCCAGACAGTCAGGTCTCGAAGCCGTTTTATCTCTTCTCGGAGAACTGCTCTGCGAAGGAGGATTTCTACTTTGCTCTTTTGCGAAACCAGGAACAGTCCTTCCCTGTCGCTGGCCGTCCAACACCGACTCCTATCCAGTTCGAAGTGAAGAACATCATATCCCTGGTGCAAAAGCTTCACTCGTCCGAGGAGCACATGCAGACTCGATGGCTCAACGCCATGATTGGGAGGATATTCCTGGGAATCTACAAGACAAAGGACATGGAGAACTTCATGAGGGAGAAACTGACCAAGAAAATTTCCCGAGTCAAGCGGCCCGCATTTCTGTCCAACATCGCCATCAAAGGGATAGACACTGGCGAATCTGCGCCCTACATCACCAATCCTCGCCTCCGAGACCTGACAGTGGAGGGAGAGTGCTGCATGGAGGCCGATATGCGATACACGGGCAACTTCCGCCTTGAGGTGGCCGCCACAGCCCGTATTGATCTTGGAGCTCGTTTCAAAGCAAGAGAGGTCAACTTGGTCCTTGCGGTCGTTGTGCGGAAGCTAGAAGGCCATGTTCTGCTCAAGGTCAAGCCTCCACCGAGCAACCGTCTTTGGTTTACCTTCCAGCAAGCACCCAAGATGGAGATGACGATCGAACCTATTGTCAGTTCTCGCCAGATCACGTATAATGTTATTCTACGCCAGATCGAGAGTCGAATCAAAGAAGTGATCGCCGAAACAATCGTCCTGCCATTCTGGGATGACACTCCATTTTTCAACACCGAACACAAGCAGTGGAGGGGTGGTATCTTCCACGACGACAGGGTCAAGTCCACCATGGATCTCGAAACCGCAGCGGCGCAGGAAGGTGACCTGGACGAAGTTGACCGTCTTGAGGAGAGCCCTTCGGTTCCGGAGACGGACTTGTCCACACATGTGGAAAAAAGCTGCAGCACCCCTGTTCTTGAGAAGAAGACCTCCATTGGTTTGTTCGGAAGGAAAATGAAAAGCAAGACAGACGTAGGGGGATCTGCAGCGGCTTCAACGACGAGCTTGGAGCTCCCACGCGAGGCCAGGTCATCGATGGCCAGTGTGGAATCCAGTGCGCGGTCGTCTACAGCAAGCCTCGACTTGAAGAAAGAAACAAAGCATGAGCCCGCGCCTGCGCCTGCGACAGAGCTCAAGGTGGAAGCCTCCTCGCCCCCTCCTCCTTCGGTAGTATCCGCACAGTTTACTCGGCCAGCGACACCCACCATCAGCACCGAAGCTATCAACGCCGATCTATTTGTACCTCCTTCGTCTCCGCCAAACCATAGCCCAGCTCTGTCAGCCATGGCAACATTGACGACCAAGGCTCAATCACCGTCACCGGCGCAGATGGCAGATTCCAGTGCTTTCAGACCCTATATCACCTCCAAATCATCCAGCAAATCGTCATCCTCCTCGCTCGATGTCGCAGATTCGGAAAAGGAGACAAACAAAACAGCACGAGGACGCCGAAATACCGCCTCCTCTTCGGGAAGCCATGATGACAGTGCATCCCATTCGCCCTCGCTCTCTGCGCGGAATTCCGTGCAAAGCCAAACAGGTTCGATTACGAAGGGCTTTTTTGCACGGCGGGACACTGGGCAGTCATCTTTGTCCGCCGACTCCCCAAATCAGCCGAATCCGCACGAGACTCACAAGAAGACCGCCCTGGCTGCCGTAACAGATGCGGCGGCAACTGCCAAGCGATGGGGGTGGAATGCTTGGCAGAAGCGAGTAAATGACAAGTCCGCGAGCGAAAGCTCTCACGACAAGGCACCACCTTTCGACCTCAAGCAGCCGATGGGACGTGGTCAGCCTCTTCCGCCCCCTGGCACGCCACTCCCGATGCCTCGCCGAAAGACCTCAAGCGCGCCGATTCCAGCGCCGAAGCGCAAACCCGTTGCGCCGCCACCAATACCGCACCACCACGAAGAACCGGCGAAGCAAACAGTGGAACGTCGGCCTGTGCCAGCCCCGCCTCTTCCCAAGAGGCGACAGTATCAAAGCGAGGAGGCAGCCGACGAGGATACCATGCTCGTCGTCGCTGCCCCCGCGGACTCGGAGCCCACCACGCCGTTGGGTTCTTCGCATCATCCTTCGTATATACAACCCTTCGTGGAAGATCTGAATGACGTTGACAAGGAGGGGGGAAAGGCGGCTCGAGCTGTGGATGCCCCCGTCCTGTGGACGGTCGAAGAGATTTCCGGAGAATCCCGCTTCGCTCCTGAGATTGCCGCAGACAATCCACAACAACAGGATGCTCATGACAGCGGAGTCGAACCTTCCGAGCTAGTTCGAAGGGAAGACGACGATTTTTCGGCATGGCTGGAGAACGCGGGTTCTGATGATCTGGATGTGGCGGTAAAGCCGTAGTTCCGCGGTCAAAGGAAGCATCCATTCCTTTGGTACGAGGCAACTCTTCATTTTTTGTGTAGGATAGAGGGGCGGACAGCGCAACTTGCTTCTCATTTCACCATTGGGCAAGGGGCAAAGGTGGCAGGCGGAATCGGCGCTTTGGTTTCTTCGTTCTGGGGGCATTCATTCGGTCAGGAAGGAGAGACACTGGGTAAGAATACATAGTACTGGAAATGGAAATACAAGAGTTGATCACGTCTTGGTGTTGTACAAATCTTTGATCATCTCTGATGCACGCTCTGTCTACGTCGAAGGTGAGATAGAGGGTGATGGGCAGAACTCGACGGGACTGCTCTCCTTTTGTCTTGCAACAGAGAGGAGATTCCTCCCCCCCCCCCTCTCTCTCTCTCTCTCTCTCTCTCTATCTGCTACCTAGTCTACACGCACTGCCCCATGAACCAGGTCTTTGGATCTCTGGTCTGAATTGCGTGGCTTTGTGTTGTTTCTCCTCCCGCGTCACGTCATGTGTGGCCATGGTTTCGTCTTGTGGTGCTTTCCTTCTTTTGCCGCTCACCTCTCTGCCTTGGGCGTACGAAATGCACTTTCGACTTGCGTACCGAACCCGGTTACTGGTCCTCCCTAGGGAGGTACAGTGAGACTGGCAGCGACGCGATACTGATGGCAGCGTCGTCGTGTAGGGTGATTTTCGGGCATCATGGCGGATGGCTTTTTACAGTCTCAACAGGACTTCTGGACCTGCCTGCCCGAGAATTTCGACCTCGGCGTTCGTTCGTGACTCGAAAGAGGGGTGGCCCTGAAGGAGCAGTCTGGTCTAGGACATATCCCCCTCGGCGTTCGTTCGTGACTCGAAAGAGGGGTGGCCCTGAAGGAGCAGTCTGGTCTAGGACATATCTCAAAGGATCGCATCGATCCGTCTTCCTCCCCTCTGCAGGCCATAGAGACGCCACCAGCAGGAGCCAGCGAACCCGATGATCCGTGGTGGATATTGCACATGCTCATCCAACCATGTCTTGGCTGTTGGATGTAGATGCCAATCAATACACGACTGCGGGATCTCGTGTGAATTTACAGTCTGTGATTGTGATGCGAACGCAGGTGTGACTGTATGTGGAGGATGACCCACAGCAGCTCGTCGATCATGCCCCATGGAAGGATACGGGATAGCAAAGATAGACCACGGCATGAACTCTGGGGGAAACAATTTATTTCCCACCCTTGTGCGTTGTTTGCGTGTAAACCAGGGTAGATAGATGATATCAGCCTTCAGCCTCTTTTTAGCCTGAGGTGTGGGGGCCGTTCGCTGCCGAACTCCAGGCGCATATGCAAGACGGTTTCTATTGGATTCTTGGAAAAAAGCAAGTAATCAACAAGAGTTCGTGACGGGAATACGAGATGATTCATATACGCCCCAATGAGAGGGTGGTGTGGTCGGGAACAGTCTTGTTTCCGTCTCGAAGGTCTCCCGAGGGAAGCTTCTCCGACCTGGAGGAAGATGATGAAGGATGGGGTTCAGGGGTACAATGGAAAAGAACTGGTCTCGGTGGATCATGCTCTTATCCCGCTCGTTGTCCCCCCTCCAACGGTGAGAGGATCGCTCCCAGAGAAATCGATATGCACCCCTCTCTGATCCTGGCCAATCCTCTCTCCTCGTTCGTCGGGCCGCAAGGGACGCCGTAAGAGGAAGGGGAGGCATACAACCCATCTGGATATATCGAAGTCGGTTATGAGCCGCCACCAACAGATCCCTCCTGGAAGAATCCACAACACCCACAGCCGCTTCCCGTAGAATGACAAGGTCAGACCCAAAGGGCTGCGTTGGGAATGGTAACCCCGCAAAAGCCATGATCGTGCCGCCGTGCATCGGATGTGGATAGCGCTGTCGTCAGTCCTGTGAGGGCTTGCGGTTTCGTCGACCTCTTGATGACCTATGTGAACGAGGCTTCCTGGTTTGCTCCGTCCACCCACCTGAACATGAGAGGAAAGATCGACATCACCGAGCGCGGCGGCAGTATACCAAACCTTGGTTCCGGAGAACAGGAAACCTCCCGAGCTCATATCGTCATCTCAGCCAGAAAGTGATGGCCCGAAACGAATATGGGTGGGCCGCCAGAACCTGGCAGCCCCTCCGTCTCCTCCTAACTAAACGACCACGTACTCCCCCTGACGGGGATGTCTCTCCTGTACGAGACATTCCGGAAGGTCGAGGCTTGGGTAGCATCGCAGAAGAAGAATAGATCGAAAGCCCGTTCAACCGACGATCCGTAGAGTGATTGTGATGCCGGAGGATGGTAAAGATATTGTTGGAAGGAAAACGGAGGATGAAGGCGGAGGCAAAAGGAGGAGTGGAAAGGATAAGGTGGAAAAGCGGCGGGCTGGATGTTGGTCAGTCCTACTATTTATCATGGACGAACGCCTTGGTAGGGGCTCGGTGAAATGATCCATGACCATACCAGGTTTCGCCGCCGCCGCTCAGCCACGCAGATTTCACCTTTCACGCACGATGAAGCTTGCTGCCACAATCCTAGGCCTCGCCCGTCTGGTGACCTTGGTTGCTGCTCAAGCGCCAGCAGCGTGCCCGACAGCTACGAAGACCATCCAGAACCGAGGCTGCCGCAAGGAATGCGCCTTCTCAGACTGTGCCTTCTTCTCAACCCTCCGCAACCCGTGTAACTGCCCTTCTGCGATCCCAACGGCTACTCTGATCGCGCCGTGCGAAGCAGAGTGTCCTTATCAGGGATGTGATATCGAATTCCGCACCACGCAACTCGCCTGCCCGGCATCGACGTCCAGCACCCGTCGCTGGCCTCCCATCCGGACCACCAGCTCAACCCGGCGTACATCCTCGTCATCACCAACGCCAAGCAGAACAACCTTCTCGACTCAGACGGCCGTCGTGACAAGCGTGGTCACCCTCCCACCCCCGAGAAGCAGCACAACCACGCCATGCCCAACCATCACCCGCATCACATCCCCCGACGGGTGCGCGGCAATCCGCTGCCCGGTACCAACCTGCCAGGTTCGCGCGACGCTGGGAATTCCGTGCAACTGTACTCCGAGGACGGTCCTGTGGGTGCAAGGCTGCGCGACTGCTTGCCCCGACGGTTGCCTGACGAGGACGGAGACAGTCAGCGCGGCTCGCTGCTGATCATACCTGTGCGGGCGGGAGAGCGCCTAGGCCTCGTGGACGGATGGAGAAGCGTAGACTGTTGTTGTTGAGCTGAGTCTGTAGATACGGGGAATCAGTAAATGTTGTTCCGACAGAAAATACATGTGTCACGGTTCTCTCGAGACCTGCCTTTTACGGGATGTTTCGTTGCCTTTGCTTGCTTCCAGGTTGCCTTTCCGGGTACCTTATCGCTGGTGCATCGCCAAGCTGCAAGCTGCAAGCGCTAGCCTAGCGGTCTCCCCTAGCGGTCTCCCCTAGCTGTCTCCCCTAGCTGTCTCCCCTAGCTGTCTCCCCTAGCTGTCTCCCCTAGCTGTCTCCCCTGCCGCCAGGGGGGGGAGCAGCCACAAGCCCATTTGGCCGCTCACAATTGGTCGAAACCCCAGCCAGTCGACCTTCGATCCGAACAACGGAGAGAAACGACAACAACAACAACAACAACAACAACAACAACAACCTATTGATTTACTTGTCGGCCGTTACCCGTCGGAGTCAGCCGACATCTTTTTGGAATTGCCCATTCTTCACGAAAGCGGTGACTGTTCTTGTCCCTCGTTCTCCTTTCCTTTTTCCCCCCCTTTTTTATTTATATTTTTTATTTATTATTTTTTCTTTTTATCTTTGTTTCTTTTTTTGAATCGTGATAAAGACCTCGAGTACCTGGTCCTGTTGACTTGAATTGTGTGCTATTGTTGTCGTTGTTGTTGTTACGAGATCCCGATCCGATACGATACCCTGCCTCTCCCCAAACCACATTTCTTCATCATGACTACACGATATCGCGTGGAATGTGCGTATCATTGTGGTAGACTATGTTCATATCAGGCGAGAAGCTGATGGGAAGCAGATGCCCTGAAAACGCATCGAAGAGATCAATTCATCGGTACGTACCTGACCGAGTCGTGATCCTACCAGATTCCCGTGGGTTTGGGAACGCTGGGTGACATAGCGGCGAGTCCCGCCCATACCTGCCTACTGGTTACAGTGCTAACCAGTCGCATGGAAACCAAAAGAATGGATCAAGGGTCTCCTCGCCGTGCCATTTGTTCTCTACTCCCAGCCCAATGGCATCTTTGAAGGCCAGGGGCTGAGCTCCTTGACCAAAACCCGAGAGGAGGCCCACCGCCGCTACAGCGAAATCCTCCGCGACGTCGAGCTCATGATCGACGATCACATTGCGCACCAGAACGACCCGGAAAACCCGTTCCCCTCCAAGCTCAAGCTCCTGGTTCCTACGATAGGACCCTTCTTCACCCGCCTGCCGCTCGAAGCCGCATTCAAGTACCAAGACCGCAAGCGTTACATCTCCTCTCGCCGCTTCGTCTCGCCGTCGTTTAACGATGTCCGCCTGATTCTCAACTCGGCCCAGATCATGGCCGTCACGACGTACGGCACCCTTCAGCTGGCTACCTTCGACGGAGATGTGACCCTCTACGACGACGGCCAGTCTCTCGAACCTGCCTCTCCGGTGATCGCTCCGCTCCTCGACCTCCTCTCCAAGAACGTCAAGATCGGCATTGTCACCGCCGCGGGGTACACCACCGCCGACCGGTATTACGCCCGTCTGCACGGCCTTCTTGACGCCATCGCCAACAGCCCCGACCTGACTCCGACCCAAAAAGCCTCCCTCATCATCATGGGCGGTGAAGCCAACTACCTATTCGAATTCTCTCTCGCATCCCCGTACTACCTCGCCCCTGTCGCACGCGAGAAGTGGCTGACACCGGAAATGGCTCTCTGGGACGAGCGCGACATTGTGAGCGTCCTGGATGTCGCCGAAGAAGCGCTGGGCGACTGCATAAAGACGCTGAACCTCCCCGCCGTGCTCATGCGCAAAGACCGAGCGGTCGGCATCATCCCATCCGATCCTTCGATCCGCATTCCCCGAGAATCGCTCGAAGAGACGGTGCTGGTGGTGCAAAAGACATTGGAGCTCTCCTCCGCCGGGCGCCACCGCCGGGTGCCGTTTTGCGCCTTCAACGGCGGTAACGACGTCTTTGTCGACATCGGCGACAAGTCGTGGGGCGTCACCGTTTGCCAGAGGTGGTTCGGCGCAGCCGGAGGCGGACCAGGCAGCAAGATCATCAGGGGCGAGAATACGCTGCACGTGGGCGACCAGTTCCTCAGCGCGGGCGCGAACGACTTTCGTGCGAGGAGCGTGGGGACTACGGCTTGGATCGCTAGCCCCGCCGAAACGGTCGACTTGCTGGACGAGTTGGCTGATTTGATGGGCAAGAAACTGTCCTAACTGTTCTCTTTCCAATATCTTTTTCCTATTCTTTCATCTTTTCTTCTTCTTATTTTTTTCCCCATAGAGGGCAGGGGGGGATGGGGATGGAGTTTCACCTAGCTGTATCCGCTAGTTACTTTTGAAAATGCCTTTTGTCTCTTATCTTGGCCAAGGTTCGTGTCATATTTCTTCTACAGCAGCATTTCCACCCAGCTGGAAGAGGGGTGCATAAGAGATGGACGGCTTCCAAAAGGTACTCATCATTGGTATGATCTGGATAAGGAGAACGGGAACCCGGGATGTTGGCAGCGCAGCATCCATACCAGAAAAGAGCCGAAAATATAGTACTCTTCTTGTCCATAGCGGTCATGACCTATCGTATTGTCTACCCACCGATCTGCATGTCATTTCAGGAGCCGACCAAACAGGTGAATACAAGCTTGCTTCCCTCTCCAATCCTCCGGAGCATCAAGCAACGCCATGGAAGCAAACTGTTCAAGGGAGCCATAAGCAAAAGTTCAGGAGCATGCTGCTTGTTTTTGGTTCGTTTCTGCCCATGAGGGCAATTCATATAGTTGATCATTCTCTACTCCAACCGGGGTGTTTTTTTTTTCCGCAGAAGAGGGGGAAAACGAAAACAAGAGGGGGTATTGTGCAAATAAATAGACAAAGAGAAGGGGCGAAAAAGCAAAATGAATGGTAAAGACCAAGAAAAGATCCCAATGAGGGGGCCCCTGCCTGACGTCCTTCCAGACGCAACGATGCATCATTCTGTCCCACCAACTTGACGACAAAAGAAAAAGTCTTTTCTGTGTGTATGCTCCAGCCCCCATGTTCCAAGCCCCATGCTCCTTGTTATGCCTGTTTCTTCCTTTCGATCCATTCTCTCCCTTGCATGGAAACCAGCGAATGCAGCCGCCCACTTCGAATTGATCGTGTCGATGATGATGATGATGATGATGATGATGATGATGATGATGATGATGTTGCCTTGTTCATGCAGTCCGTGATGTGTCCCTTCTTTTTCCTTCGCCCAACCCCGAAAAATGAGAATAAGAAAAATATGTGGGTACCCAAGAAGACAGCGGTGATGACATTCAACATGTACAGAGAAAGTGAGCGTCACCAGAAGAGAAAGGCGCGCCACGGCCCAGGACGACTTTTCCTGAGATCAGCGGAACACTCCAAAGGGAGCGCCAAAATTGGAGCTCTTTTTGATCTTGAGAGGGATCTCGAACTCCTCGTCACCACTCTTGGGGCTGCCACCCCGGTCCTTTTTTTCGGTGCCGGAATCGCAACTGCTAGCATCGTCCAAGGCAGCATTGGACGATGGGTCGCTCCCCTCTGGTTTCGACTGGTGAGACGACGCTTCTCCGACGTCCTCGACGTGCTCGACGGTGTCTTTCAGAACCGCAGGCAGCGCTGCGTCACGGTCCTTGGACATCTCTTCGAGTTTGTCCGAGAGCCGCCGGAAGAAGATCTCATCATGCGCAGGCATGTTGCGCACCATCAAGGGCCCCCGAAGCGGATGGTCCTCGGTAGCCTTGACGGCGGGTTCGGCATGCGCTTCCGACAGTGGATCAGAACATTGCGTGGTATTCCGAGACTCGATGACCCCAGCCATTGCCGTCGTCCCGTCGCCCTGCTGCATGGTAGGAGTGCTTTCGCCGCTGCTGCTCGTCGTAGTCGCCGCGCCTGACGATACAACCGTCGTCAGGAGCGAGAGGGAGTGGCTAGGAGTGTGGCCAGCGTGCATTGTGAGACGGGCCGACTCGTGCACCGCCAAGACCTGCAGGGTCTGTTCCTTGGATGCGCGCTTGGGTTCGTCCGATGAGTTGGTGGGAGAAATCGACCTGCTGGTAGCTTTCGAGTCGTTTTGCGATGGTGGATCCTTGAATGTTGGCCTTTCGATGGCCGTGGCTTTGATGGGGATGCCTTCGAGCTCGGGGATGATCTCCTGAACATCGACGATGGGAACCGGACTGATGGTACCGGCCTCGGACGGCGGCGCTGACACAGGCGAAAGCCCCGAGCTGGGGATGACAGGTCCGATTGACATGCTCTCTGGGAGTGGCGCGAGAGTCTTGGCCCCGCCTCGGGCCGGCTGTCCTGGTTCAATGGGAAGGTGAGGGAGAGAGGCGTGGTATCTCATGGCTGACACTGGCGATGCACAAGACGGGCCTCCACGTCGATGGACAGAACCGCTTCGCTGGATCGAAGGGCCGTTGCTCTGAGATGACTGCGAGCTCCTCATGCTCTCCGGCGACGCTTCCCAAGCCCCTCCTCCACGCAGACCCGAGGCTGAGAAACGGGCCGAGCTTGCCCCGCCGCTCAAGAGCTGCTGTTGGAGCCGTTGGATTTCTTGCAACAGAATCTCCTTCTCGGCCTCCCATTCCGCACGCTCGTCCTCCATGAGGGCGCGCTCTTCTTTGTACACCTCCTCCGCTCGTTCCCGGTTGGCTTCCATGTATTTCCTCTCGGCCTCCCATGCCTCTCGTATCCGTCCGTTTTGCTGAAGCAAGCGCCGGATCATCTGAGCCTGGGACGGGGCGCCACTCGGGTCTGCTGAACCTGATCGCGGGTGACGGGCGGGGCTCATGCCGGGAGAAGAGTGCATCGGCACATGGAAACTCGCTCCGTGGAGCGAACCACCGGAATGCGAGTGGTCGTCCTGTTTGGTCGGGGATGCTATCCTAGTCCGGTTTCTTGGTGGGACGCTGTGGGATCGGGATTGGTCGGGCTGGTGGCTTCCCACCGGTAGCAGGTGCGGTGATAAAAAGGATTGATGTTGGAGTGCTGGGCCCCGCACTCCCGGTGAGAGCGGTGAATACGCATGAGGTCCCCTCGCCCTTCCCTGGGAAGCTGCAGGTGCGGGTTGGGATGCCGTGCTGGCCCGAAGGGAGATCTGGTCAAAGTAGCCAGCAGCGCCCCGCGGCAGGGTTAGGGGCGAGATGATCGAGGAAGAATCGCCCGTGAGGGGGGGGAACGGAAAGCGCACATCTGCAGCCGTGTCGATGGCGCCCGTGGGCCAGAACGACTCGGAGGAAAGTTTCGTCATGGTGGTAGCCATATCGTGGTGGATTGGCGCATACAGCCAGCGTGCTTATCGCGATCGAATGAGAGGACTTTGGTGTCAATTTCAATCACAGGGAGGTAGGTTGCTGGCTTTCTAAGCTCTTGATGTCATGCCGCAGCCAGTTCTCCCTCGGTCCCAGACGATATGTTGTGTTTTACCACCTCGGCTACGCTAAGGGCTCACGGCCGTTTGGGAGTCTTCCAGGTCCCGATGATCTGCCTTGTCTCGCGTTGGCAGCGGCGCGGAACGTGGTTGGGATGGCAGGACTAGGCGTGAAAAGGAGAGAAAAAAAGAAAGAAAAAAAGGAGCGGATCCTAGCAGGTGCTTCGGTTGTTGTCTGGTGCGTGATGGACTTGAGATGGCTGACGTGGGAGAGCAACAAGGTTGAACTGGTGTTGGTTGCGCTCGGAACCATGGAAACCCAGGTTGCTGGGTCTTGCGGGCTGGAACAGGTAGCTGGGGGGTGCGGGTGCTGATGTTGTGTTGATGTTCTCTGATGGTCCGTCAAGACATGGACATATGCGCAAACGAGGTGCAGCGTCGAGAACACGCGGGATTTTGGGGGGTCGGGGGGCAGCAGGAGGATGGAGTGATTGCGGCACATGGCAGTTTTGAAGGGACGACGGGGAACCAAAGCAGCCTTGTCAGCTCTCCTGGACGCCGGTTCTTCTGAATTGTGACGAAACACGCGACCAAAAGAGTGGAACCAAGCCAGCACCCAGCAGCATCGCTTTGCCGGGCTTCCATTCCCACGACCCCGTCGCCCAATTTGTGCATCTCCCCCCCGATGGAGAGCCGGCGGGGCCCTCCCTCCGGCTGGCCCAAGCGAAAAACCACCGCTCTTTCCCGTAATCCGGGTTGTTTTCTTCCCTTCGTATTGTACTACCAGTGTCTTGTCTTGCGTTGATTGGCTTCGATCCGTCGTTTTTTTGGATTGTTTGGTTGTCTGCAACTGCTGCTCTCTTTTCTCCCGTACCGCAACATCTCCCTGGGGATAACCGACATGCATTCTAGGGCATGGTCATTCTTGGTAAACCCCTGATGGGTGTCAAATGTTGGAACCTTGTGGCATTTTCCGAGCGAGAGGAGCCGGAAATCCCCTGACGTTGCTGCTGGGAGACATTTCCAACGGTTGTCCAAATTTGGGAGTCAAGCGACAGCCCTGAGCCTTCCAAACCCACCATCATGACAGACAGGGGGATGGGAAGAGGGCGAAAGCGGGAATGCGTTGGCCACTTCGCCTCGGGTCCAAAATTGTCTGGAAGTCTGCCAGGGTCCACGCCAGCAACAGCGAAGCACCTCTTCCGTGCGCAACTCACAACAGCTCAACACTGCATTTTCCTACCCGTCCCTGACAGCTGCAGCCTAACCAAACACCGCAGCGAACGCCAGGCGAGTCCCTACACGATCAAGACGGGGCTGATTGGTCGATCTTCGATCCCGGTCTGGGCCGCCCGGACACCTACTTGATGGGCCAGCACCTTCAGCTTAGCCACATCATCTTCCAAAGGATCATCCATGGGTTGAACCATTTCTACGGCCTTCTTTCAACGCCGTATGGGTGTGCATGGTAAGAAAGATATTGTGAGGATCGAGGGGTTGTTATGAGCAAGAACAGCAGCGAAGAAGGAAAAAGAGACCACGCTGGAACCTGGGCGATCGACCCCTGCGCTTTTCCATTGGGCGTTGCAACGGGAGGGTGTGTTTCGCGGGGAGCGGCCCGCAAGTGCCCCCCAGGTGAGCACATTTTCCTCCGTACGTACTAGCTGCAGTCCTACGCATCTGATTGGTTGCATGATCGTGAGAAATGGCACGCAGCCAATGGAACTTCGGCTTGCCCTTTTTTCTTTCGCATTGTAAGCTTCATGGGAACCAGGGTCCTGTATGTTCCAAAGGCAATTTTCTCCTCCCCGTGCGGGGTTGATGCTGCAGCGTTTCGATGGACTAAAAACTCAGATGATCACGAGGGGGGTGACTGGCTGACTGACCGACCGACCGACCGACTGACTGCAAGCATTTCCTTCCATTCCCAGGATTATCAGTTTCTGTGTCGAGGGACCAGAGATGCGGAGACGTTGAACAGTACCGAGGCAGCTCGGAAGGAGAAATTGGGAGTTTCTATTGGGCATGGTGAATTCCATGTAGGTAGATGGGACAGCAAAAACGAGCGTTCATCCTTGATCTTGATCGTGAAGCTGATGCTGATTTCGCCAGATAGCTTCCAAAGAACCACAAAGCCCAGAAAAACGACGGCCGAGGGACCTGCATATGGGAGGGTAGGAGAGGGACCGTTCCCCTTCCGGGGGTCTTGGACCCTGAGACCCTGCGAATCCCCCAACTTGGCACGGAGGGTGGTACCAACAACGGCAGTAACACAACACAACCTTCTTGCCGACCACCTACTGCGGCACGGGCTGTCAGGTCGGAGTAGGTTGTGCACCTCTTGGGTGGATTTCCACCCAGAAAACTGCACAACTCCGACCTTACAACCCGTGCGCGCGGAAAGTACTAGATACATGGTCGATCCCGTCCCTACTCCCTATGAAGTAGGAATCACCGTCTTCCGGGCTCCGGCTTCTCACCCTCCTCGTCGTTGCTTGGGCGCTCTGGTCCCCGAGCCGCAATCAGAAGTCATCAGCAAGGCTTGATTCGCTCGATACGATAGCGGTCTGGAAGCTCAGACATCGGTCAAACTACTGCACTCTTCCGCCGTGCGAAGGAAAGCCGTGGTCGAGATCTTGATTGCCAACTATCCATCAAACACTATCACTATCTTTCAGCTGGAGGGGTCAAGTCTCTGGGGCGTCGCATACGCTGAAAGGATGGAGGTCGTGGGACATCGAGATTCGTGAAAAGAGCTGGCTCCATCCTGACAACCATGGAAACGACGTGGATCGTTGTCTACTACCGAGACCCGTCCAGCTCCTTGTCGCACATTCCCTACCCATTGTCCACCATCTCGGAAACAAGCCAAAAGAAAGCCACACTTGGGAATCAACAGCCACGTACTCCACCAGTTCGTTTTCATCTACTTCGCACTCTCCTCCGTGGGCTCTTTCTCGTTCCGACCGAAGCGGAAGAAACGTTCCATCAAGACCTCCATGGGTCGCGGAATGTACCCTCGAAGAGGGCCAGTCGTCGGCGGAGGAGGCGGGATTGACATGCTCGATGTGTGTGTCTTTGGGGCGGGGAGAGGTCGGAAGCCACTGGCAGACGAGCCGCCAGGTTTTCGTGTCGGCCGGGCGTCGTTGCCACGTAACTGTCCAGAGTCTCTGCCCGACTGTTTGTTGTTGTTTCTGTTGTTGCTGTTGTTGTTGCTGTTGTTGTTGCTGCTGTTGTTGTTGTTGTTAGGGGCAGTCATCTCCCCGTTCTGGAGCGCCTTCTGTGCCTCCTCCAGGGCCTTTCGAGCCTCTTCTTCTCTTTTCTTCCTGAACTCCTCCATCATCTGGGCTTCCTCGGCTTCCCTCTCGGCCTTTGCCTTGTCCTGACACTCGTTACATTTGCGTAACTGATCCTTGATATTAGTCTCAGAGCTCGTGATCCGCAGCAGTGATGGGGGAAGGAAAGAGTGTCCTTGCCACTTCTCTGTAAGAAACAATACGCTTCTCGCATTTCAGGTCTCCCCCGTATCGTATGTACTTGTGTTGCTTACAGTACGGGAAGCCGACAACATAACTATGGCCGCAGATGAAATCCACCTGCTCCCAAGGAGGACGACCTATCAGTAAAATGAACAACAACGTAGAAACAAACCCCCGCTGAGAATCATGTGCCACTGGCAGCGTAAGAGAGACAATCGTCGAACCGACTTGGCCTGGGCCGCTAGCTAACCCGAGAAAAGGGACAAGAGGAAGGGTACATAAAACACAGGGTAAAGAGGGAATTCACTTGCCTGTTGGTGAAGACACATCTTGGGGAGCCACAAGGGGGAATGCTGACTGCAGGATTTGTTGGTCGGTGGATGAATGGAACGTTGGTGGTGTCTTGGAAAACTAACTCGCCATAACGAGCAGGTATGTGATGATGGTGACTGGAAATTCAAGCTAGTTAGTTGCTGGCTGAGAAAAGAAAAGAACGAGGGCAATTTTCTGAATTCTCGCTGGGGAGGCCGTTCTACTTTATCTTTCAACAAAGTAAGCGGAGGAGGAAGCATACATCGTTCTCACGTCCTCTTCCTAGGGTCTCCGACATGCAGACGAGGAGACAATGCATTTTGAACCACTTCCAAAAGTGATCAGTCGTTCTTACTTTTCGTGCTGCAGTGATCGCGCGCGCAGATCTCCCGTCTCTTCGCTCGTCATCCCTTACAGAACATATCAGCACAGCGGGTCAACAAAAGAAACAAGCATCGAAGAACACCAATGATGGTACTCGGTTGGACCATCGTCCGGATTTCGACAGCTCACATGTATGCAAGCATCCTTTCAGTCTTGTATCGCCGACCAATCCTGTCCTTTCCAGAAGCGAAAGTTGGTAATGTTTGTCTCACTTGCCCTCAGCCCTCTCTGTAGGAGAAAACAAGTCCAATTCTGTCCGCAACGTACTTCACCGCTCAAGCTGCACCACCCCGGCGACCACTCACAAAGCATTCGGCGGTAGCACTGTCCGAGCACCCAGACAGCTCGATTCCTGATCATCGAGGCGGGGCTGGAGCCATCGTGATCAGTTCGTGGTCACTGCATCTTGATTGGTATCATGTCATGTTATATGACAGGTCATGTCTCAACTTCCCTTGATAGACACACAGCAGCGGTGGTGGGGGCGCCCTGGGTAGTCGACTTGTGAAAGGGTCTGGAAACCGACGCCAGAGAAGCCTGTCATCCGGTCTGCGTTGCAGCTCGTGGGATGGCAACCATCGTTCCACCACAGGCGCCGACGGAAGAACCATCCGGTGGAAGTTATGCCGCAGCCCAGGTAACTTAGTCCGTGGACGAGTGACAACATCGTCCGACGCTGCTTACCGCCTTGTTGCTGTTGGATGAACTGGGGATGCGGTAGAATGAGTGATCTCTGTACTGGATCTTTGCGTGTTGGGCCATATCGTCCATTCGATTGGAGGGTATGGGAGAAGGGTTCACACGCGATGTGGTACCACTTCTGCCAGGTGGAATGGTGAATGGCCTCTCGCATGTCACCATTCTTCGTATTTCATATTCTGGCATGCCCCTCGCCGAAGCCCTTCAAACCGACCATCTCTTCACATGATTGATCTCTGCCTGCGATGCATCGGCTCACTGCATCCTTCATGTACACAACAGGCTGCAACTCAGCACAAATACTACTCTTGCATCCTCATCTTCTTCGTGTTTCTTCTGGCCCTGGGTTCTGTTTTGATCAATGCATTGTGTCTCCTCGTCCATTGGTTTCCTCCAAAGAATCGCCGTCACTTGTGTTGTGCCACACCTACCAGTCTGTCGGCCTTTTCAGCGGGGCAAACACTGTTACCTGGTGTGTTGCTCAGGCCATGTTGGAGGGGAGGATGCCAGGTAAGGTACGCGGTACGCTAGGTGACCGAGACAGCATGATATCGAAGCCATTCTGTCACCCACGTGTTTCCCCGTCTCGGGTACACTGACAAGATGTTCGGGCACTCAGAGTATGAGTTTGGCGGAAAACTGGGGAAGCAACGGATGTACAGACTTATTACTTTCCTCCGTGCGACCGTCGCAGCGCTGTCATTGCCGCACCGAGATACCGTGCCAATCCCCGCGGGAAACTCTCCCAATCGTATGGTCTGTGTAGCATCGTTCAGGACCCAATATGGGAAGCTGCATCATCACGCGTAATCGATGGGAAGTACGAAGTATTTTCGAGCCGTTCGGGCTTCCCAAAGCATGCGGAGATGTCCACTCCACAAACCCAAGCCCAAATCCGCTGCTCCATCCACCTGCGTGCTTCCACCCTTTATCACCACGACTCATGAGCTCCCCACCTCAACAATTCCTTCGGAAAAATTCAGAAAAAGAAGCGAGGGAGCTTGGCTCAGTTGGAAGAGCGCAGGTCTCATATGTTCACATATGATCTGGTTGATCACAAACATCAGAGTCATCCTGAGGTCGTGAGTTCGAGCCTCACAGTTCCCATCGAGAGCGTCTTTTTGCCGTCCGGTGGCGGACCTGCCACTGCCGAGAGAGTAGGTAACTCTCTCGACTCGAATTTTATTTTATTTTATTTTATTTCATTTTGTTTTTTTTGTTTTCCCCCTACGAATGATGCCGATTCCTCCCCAGGCATCTGAAAAAGTTGGCATATTGCTGGGAAGGACCACGTTCTCAACCTGAAAACCAGGCAGCCATATCAACGATAGAGGATCACTTGCACAATACGGCCGTGTGGTGCATGGGTGCCACCAGCTCTCACGTCGCTCGCAGGGACGATACCGAACAAACAGTGACAAGTGTCTGTGTAGGTTCCACAGCATACATGCCTTATCTGGTAGTAAAAAATGGGTCCCCTCCGATTCTCAAGAGTTACTCTCCATGGGTACCGACGTTCGGCAGGCAAGCCAATGACACTACGAGTATCGCGGCCAAACTGCCAATCTTTCTCGATGGATGAGACTCCCCAAGAAGAAGCAAGTTGGATTGACAGTCCTGAATTCGGCGACAAGAGTCGTCCTGATAGGCCCATTCTTCCCCGGCGCAAGGACGACCGTTCCAGGGCTCATGTCCAGGAACGGTCAGAGGCACGCCCAAGCGGTCTCGTATGATTCGGATCCGAGTCCATGATTGAGTAGCTTTTGTGTAACACCACTGGCACTTCGAGGAGATTCGGCATCTTTGGTCCTATGCATGGGGTGGACTCTTGGGATGAACTCATCTCCTCTTCCCGATTCCATACTACTAGTACATGGCGTACACTACCCACCCTCGATGGGTTCTCGACCATCGCATTCGGCCTTCGGTCGACAGCATATCACGACTCGAGGTTTCTACCGAACTGATTTCTGTTTCCTTTTTTCTTCCACCGTGTTTCTCCTAGTCCCCCTCTCCCCCCTCTTGCTACCATGACTGACACAACGACTCCTACAAGCACAGCAACTGATCTGCCGCCAAGGGGCTACACAACCCTATGGCATGGCGGCAGCCATCTGTCCGCCAGGCTTCTGTCCCCCACCACCTAGGTGTGTACTTTATGTCATGTGCCTCCTTGTTTGCCCACCGAGGCGAGAGACCAAAAGGAGATGATCGGGGGCTCACCGATTCTCGCTTTTTTTTTTTTCTTTTTTTCTTTTTTTTTTCTTTTTCGCTCTCTCCCTCTTCCCTCCACCCAAAAACCACGTAGGACGAGTCCCAAATCTTCTTCTATTCGTTTATGGTCCGTGACGAGGAAGTCGTCCGCGCATCGTAACCAAAGCATGAAGAACACACATAAGGAATACACTGCCAGCCAGGTCGGTACCAGGGACGTGGAGGTATCTCGACCTCTTCCAAAGCGATCTACCCTTCCTAAACCGAAAACCTGCACCCTCTGGCGCTGCAGATTAGTACCCCTATCCCCTGTTCCAGACGTTGGCAGCCTCGATTCTACGTGGTCTCTCCTTGCTGGCAGAGAACTGGCAAAACCACACATCATAAACGCCCTCGACACGCATGTCACACGGTCCGTTGCTACCTATCCTAGCTTCGCTTACCCAGAAGTGAGAGTCCAGTGATGCTTGCATCTTTGTGACTTGCTGTCACCGTCAGAGGGCTGGAGGGGGGAGGGGGGCAGCACGGCAAGCAGTCAGTTATACGTCTGCAAAAGACCTGCATCAAGCAAACAACCCAAAGCCTGCAAGCGTCCTCTCATCCACCCGTACGAGCTGAGGAGTCCCTCAGCCTGGTCCACTCGAATTTACAATGCCAATGCCAGTCGTATTTGTTACGATGGGAACGTGGGAAAATGAAGAGCAGGAAAGATCAGATATGTGGGGATTACAAAAGAAGTGGAGGGACCCTTGGTGGTACCTAGGACCCCTCCCCTGCCATTGTGTACACCCCGCCGGCATCGGGATTTGGCGGTTGAGGCAGTAAATTAGCGTGGGGAGATCAATCGGGGAGAGGGGGAACACCCGGCGACAACACTCCCATCAGCGGCGGCAAACGGCGCTGTTGTTGCGCGGAAACAGGGTAGAATGACCTCTCGATGGACAAGACACCATGTCAGGTGTAGTGCGAATATCGCATTTACCAAAAAAAAAACAAAAAAAACAAACAAAAAAAAAACAAATTTTTTTGGGCTCCAACAGCGGTAATCGAAAACGAAAAGGCTCCATCCGATCCAACCACCAGGAATCGCTTGTTCGCCCTTCCTCATCCTCCGCCCGCATCATCATCACTTCCACGCGGTGCTCCGCGATCAGAATTTCCTTCCAACACGGCAGCTCCACGTCTCATATCCGGGGCCACCACGGTTTGTGTGGGGAGCGTTCGGCCGGCCAGCCCAAGGCTTGCCATTCGTCGGGTGGACCGGAACAGGCGGCACCGGGGCCATGCCGGAAATAACAGACATCGACATAGACACATCTTCATGATCCAAACCTGTCTTGGGAAAACGGTGGCTGCCGGTGGTGAGGAGGAAGGAGTAGGCGGGTGCCACTGACAAACCTACGTGTTTGACATCCGTCTTTTCACGAGGAGGACCAAAAAGAAATCGATCCGGAGCTGTGGGCATTGCGCACGCCCAAGTCGCCGTCTTGGGCCTATGCCAAGGTTACCTACCATGCCAAGGCCATTCGCAACTTGACCGAGGACGCCTTTCGATTCGGCTGCAGGTACCGAACCCTGTGGGTGCACAACGGTCGAGAGCAGTGTTGTAGAATACTATTCGTATGTGTGTATTCGCTCGATTGACTTCTGTCGGCGCCGCCGTCGCTTCCATCAAGCTCTACGACAAACCTGCCGGAAGCTGTCGTGGCTGTCTACGCAGCACGGCAGGAGATTCGGGTATCGAGTACCTCCCAGGTTTTGGCCACTGCTGGCTGGTGGAGAGCCTCCCAGGGCAGATGTAGACTAGCGTGAACCAAAGAAAAGATGGTGTACAGTACCTATTTCGTCCATGAGGGATTTTTGGGTGTTCGATCATCACCCGTGTTGGTCGCGGCCCGCTGGCTGGCTGAACGTCAACTTTGCTGATCAGGATCAGGCGATCCAGTACGAATATTGCCATCGCAATCACTCGGGACACCATTGCGAAAGAGGGTGTAGCGCTGGTTATTCTGTTGTTGAGCCTGGCGATTCCATCAGCCGTGTGATCTTGGGAAGTTCTTGCGCATTCTTATGCATTCTTATGCAGTAGAAAACAAATGCTCACTTTGCACCGGCTTTCGCCAACAGCTGCTCGAGGAAAGCGGAAGATCTCCAGGCTGCCCACCTTCCATCCTTTTTCAGGTCCTGGCCGTCCCCTGAAGTCGGTACGACCCGGCCGAAGAGAAGTCGGTCAGGATGCAAGAAGGCATACTAGTACAGACACGACAGCGAGCGCTTCCGTGCCGTCGAGGAATAGGAGCATGCGGGGGTGTTCCGTTCTGTCTCTCCGTGCCCGCGCGCAAGAAGCTTCCACAAAGAGCATGCAAGGGAGGTAGGTGTGCCCGCGCGCAAGAGCTTCCACAAAGAGCATGCAAGGTAGGTAGGTGTACGCGCACCACGCGCGACCGCCCTTTCTGAAGATGACCCGAGAGTATCGATAAGTCGAGTGTGGTGGTGTAGCCGGGATGGCAGAAGCGGGGAGGAAGAAACAAGCAATTGGGGCGCACCAACAAGCCTTGCTTGGCGTCGCATCCTTCTTTCGTTGCTCGACCTTGTCACGAAGCCATGTGGCGTGGCTTCTTCGGTCTTTTTTTCCTCTGGCGTGCTGGCATCGGCGAATCACTCTCTCCCGTACGGGGTCTGTTGGGGACTTGGGTTTTTTGCTGTAGGCTCGAGAAGTCGTCGAACGAACCCGAGGCAGGCAAAGTCATGACAACAGGAATGCCCAGACGGGAGATCGAAACGCCAAGACGGTTGGACGAGCTTGTGAGCCTGTCCGAGCCTACCATAATATGCAGCGTGGTCGATGCATTGCTTGTGTTGCTGAGATCTCGACCCCTGCGCAACATCGATCGGAAATCCGGGTCATCAGCTGCGCCCTGTTGCGATACTCTGCCAAGGTAGTTTGTCTCTGCACCCTCGCCCGTTCTCTTTCGTCGGACACGCGGCAGATTTGATTTCAACTGTGATGGCCGGCTGGTGGTTCGCATACCGAGACGAGGGTGTGGATGATGAGGGGTCGCGGCTCGCAACGGGAGGACGAGCCAAGGAGGGTTGCCTCGCGAGAGTTTGCCATGGGACACGTTTGATTCGCAGGTCTGCTGCCGATGCAAAGAGTGCAGAAGGAGCTGGAGATAAGAAGAAGGAAGGATTCATCAGTCTACACGTGCAGAATGGTTGTCTCAGAAAGACAGGGCGCCTGTGGTAGGCAAATGCGGTAGGCAATGCGGTAGGCAAATGCGGAGTTGCACCCCGTGCGAATTGGAAGAACGATACCAGTATGTGACCCCGGGGCCAGCGCTGTGTCCCGGAGTGGGAGGTTTGAACGAAGAACGGCCGGATGAAGGCTGGCTACGCGGGAGCGCGCCCAGTGACGAACGCCGAGCCCTTGGCAACGGCTCCTTGCTTGTCGGAAAAGCCAGTACCTTACATACCAAGAGAAACGCCAGACTGCCACCAGGCTGCTGTGTCCTTGTCGAGTTCGCCATGTTTCCGTTTTCTATATGATTTTGGTGGTTCCCCTTTGTGGTAGGAGTGGGCGAACATCACAGCCTTGGAGAACGGCCACGTCCTGCCCCCTTCTGTAATACAGAACGAAAGAAAAATCACTGCGGATCACCGTCGAGCCCCGCACGAGATGATTTGACAGCACCAAAACCCCATGGGATGGCAACGTCGGGACTGCCACAAATCTAGACCTCTGAACGGAATGAAAGAAAGCCGCATAATGTAACCCGTCGATTGCGCAACGACTCCTGCCGTCGGTCGTGTTACCGGTTTGCGAAGAGAGAGGCTGAACTTTATCCTCCCTGCTGGGTCGCTGGCCAACGTCGTATGTTGGTACGTATGGTTGCTTTGTGTCAGGCAGGTAGGCAGTGTGGAATGGATGCACGTACCCTACACAAACAGCCAACATCTTGCTGGGACCTCCGCAACCTATCCCAACACCGGGGGCCCTGACCATAGGAGGTGGGAGCCTTCTGTGCCTGGCATGTCGGCTGCCTTTGTTTGCTGTTGGAAAGTGTCCAATCCCTCTTGCAGAATATGATGCAATTCCGCCACAGGGTACGCCGACAGTCAGAAGATCATCAACGAATCCTGGGGAAAAGGGTCTTGATCCCTGCCGCGCCCCGCTTGCGGTTGCGCAACAGCACACCGAGGGGGCTCTGATGGCGCAGTGTGCCCTGCAGCAAGTTCGCCGTTCTTGGCAGGGATTGTCCGTAAGGCATGGTAGGTAAGGTGTATATCCGTCGCTCTGGTTTTTCGGTCCGCGGTGGAAGGCCTGAACACGGAGAGCGAACAATGGTGGGACTTTGGAGACTTCAAAAGGCAGCAAAAAAGCAGTCATCGCACCACTTGAAATGCACACCGAATCATGGTCAAGATTTCGATGGCCACTGCGCCAAGAGGTTGATCTTCACCCACACATCTCACCCCCGTGCTCCGGGTAGAAGCCTGCCATTCGCCATCCAACAGCGCTGTCATCAAGAGCCGATTCGAACACGATATTGCGGCATATTGGGAGGCGGGCTTGGTAATGCCTGTTGCAGCTTGGCGTTGGCGTTGATAGGACAAAGTTCCAGAGCCGACTCGGCGAAGAACGGCCGACCCTCCGACCCGTGGACATGAAGGAGGGTTTCTCATCAAGAAGACGCCATCATGATAAAGCATGTCCCGTCTTTTCGTGGAGAAGGCGAGGTTCCTGTTTCTAGAAGACCGCCCAGTGGCTGTCTTGTCGGGCCAATCAGTTCCCCAGGAACGGGGAGGTTCCAGCTGCTTCATCCTCGGGCCTCTCGGCGGTGGGTGGGGGGTGGGCACACCATGCCACCAAAGTTGGAGCGATGGCACCCCCGGTACGCGCAAGGCAGTTTCAAGTAATGAAGCGTGCATGTCTTCCAAGTTCAGCCAGATGGTGATAACCCCGTCCCTCTGCCGGTGCCCAGGTCGCGCGCGCACCATCCGCCGATTCAGTCGCCCCGATGCCAAGGATCGAAGGAAAGAGGAAACGAAACGGTTTGGGCGACAGCCAGGAAATCAAAAGGAGCTTTCCCTGACGAAGCATGGCACTGCTCAGTCTTGCGTCTGTTGGAAGGATAACCAGCTTCGTTGAGGAACGTGCAGTGTCAAGCTCTCGTGCATGTTTTGCACTCGCCCTCTGCAATCACTTCTTGTTTTCCCTGGATCCTGCAGAGACACCCCCACACCTGGACGTAGGCTTGCCGACCGACAATGTCGGTCAATACCTCACCCCCGAAGCTGCTGGCGTCGCGAGACATCAGACGAGACATGCTCGTCGAGATTGACCTGGATGGATTTCTCATGATCAGCTGTGGCTGGGTTAGTATGACGGTTACGGTTTCATGGCATGACTGGCCGATGCAACCTCCGTTCCAGCGATGCAGGTTCGTTGCCAAGCAGCACATTGCTGTCTTGTCCTTGCAGGTTCTGAGTGGGCTTTTCCTCCGCGGACTCTTCCACTGCGACGAAACGCCGACCGACGTTGCTTTCACACCCCCCTCCCACAGCTTGTATTTCGTACGAGAGCGGATCTGGGTGCAACGAGCATGGAGTTGAGTTTCGCTGGGCCTGGGGCATCATCACCTATCAACAAACTCAATCAGTGGCATCGCTCGGCTCCTTCTGTCGAAGGATGGCGTCTGTGGGACCCTTGGCGTCGTGATCTCCAAAACATGGTGAAAAATCCGGCGATGAAAGGGAGGTGTGTGTTGCCGTGTGTTGCACCGTGCCTGTGCTCTCCTTCCAGGTTCCAATGTTCGCGATGCAAGAGGGTTCCCAACCTAGGACACCGGCGCCAGGTAGGTACCGGCTACGTAGGTCTCGCATTTTCACGTCTTCACGTCTTCACGTCTTCACGTCCTCACGTTTTCCTTCTCTCTCCAAGAGGCGAACCCTCGATACCCAGGCTGGCCCTGCAAAGCGCGCCCTCGGCCGCATTGATGAACAGCCGTGGCCGTCCATCGTCCATTTGAATTTGCTGCTCCGCTCCGGCTTGGGAAGATCGGGAAGTGCCCCGCCCTCTTCTGCGTTTGGCAACAGGCGTAGGAGCCATGCCCCATCCCATTACGCCCTGTACAGTGTACATCCCTCCCTCCCTCCCTCCATCCATACGAACGTGAGCGCTAACACGAACACTTACCCCCACTCTCCGATCGTCCAAAAACCCTCAAGAAACCACAACCGGGGGGGGGGGGGGGGCCGCCCCCCCCCCCCCGCGGGCGCAGCGCAGCCAGCGCCCGCACGCCCCCCA
>MU864526.1:0-43259 GCA_033296905.1 Podospora australis
AACAAGGAAGACAGAAGAAGCCCAGGGAGGACCTGGGAGCCAGACGACTATAAGTAGGCCTTGCCATTTCAATCCAGATCTTAAGGAGGCAAGGATCTTGAGGCCATACCAGATTATTAAACTGAATTGAACTACCTGTTCCAAGCCGAGATTCCCCCCTTGTCACAGCCGTTTACCCCACAGGTAGGTGAGCTCCCCGGATCTTTTACTCCTTCACCTTCCATCATCGCATATTTTAAGTCTACAGGTCACTCCGCCTCCCCGTTAGCACCCACAAATCCATAAATTAACAGCAACACAGCTCGACCTCACACAAATAATCTTTGTGGTAAAGCTGTCTGAAACCTCGATTCTATTTCCACCTTAGACCGGCGATACTCGCCAGGCATGAGAAAGTCACAATGATCGCCTCTCCCGCGGTGTCGGAAGGCCCGGTTCAATTCAAGGCATCAGCACATACATCTACAACATTACGAAATGATAGCTCAATTCTTGACATCGTGACCCCATTGGACTCATAGTTCAATGGTATGCTGATCTCTCATGTCACCCGGCCCTCACTTCAAAAACGTTGGGGCTTTACAGCAGTTACAAAGAGCCAAAGCGTAACACTACAGAGTCCCTTCTCCCTTCTAAACCCCCCGTCCACGACAAGTATCATCTTCAACGGACGAAAATTGGAGGGTTAGAATGTATAGATCGACGGTGGCTGAGGTGAGTGTCCCCTCACTCTTGCGAAGACTTCAATGTTGGTAACTGCCAATAACACGGTATCTAGGTCTATTGGATCCTGATCTCAGGTTTCTGGGAAACGTTATGGCTGGTGGAGATCAGGAACGCTCGGTCACAGGGGGTGGATGATGTCTGGGCTTTTGGACAAGCCACCCCATGCGTCATGCTTTTTGCTCCCGTTCTTCCACTTGTGGATACCGCGGTCAAGATTGTAAAAGAGAGTCGAAATAACTCTCCCGCACCTAGACCCTTCGGTAAGAATGAACATCAACCCGTATCCGGTAGTACGAGATCTAACATCGACGATCCCTAGTCAATGACAACAAATGCCTTCAACGTTGCGAGAGATACTCACTAGTTGACATAAAACCACCATTGCACGGCTTCCAGTCATTTCCGAAAGCGATCTTCTCAGCAACCTTCAACATGTATTGCATTGCCGGGGTTATCTACCTCATCTTTAGGTACAAGAACACGAAAAACATGAGAAGGGCTAGATGATAAAGGCATTTGTCGAGACGGCGTATCCATGCCAACAGAGTAATCCAGGAACGACCGTCAATCTCATCGCTTGGTGATGGCTCAGGAGCGAGCTACGCCTTTTGTTTCCTGACGACATTGTTCTGGACCATCGGCTCAAAGGTTGACTTCCGAGGAAGAGCTGGCAAGATCTGGTTCACCCATCCGATGATCTGAGGGGCACCAAATGTTAGCCGACACCCAGTCGCGGTCGACTGCATCTGATGTGTCTGCTCCTGTGACGAGGAGTGGAAGCTGCTGCTGACACTGAATGGTCCCCAGCCAACCGAAGTCGAGCCGGAGCTAGACGACGAGCTGAAGTGGTCTTCGATGTGCTGAGTATTTCCCTTGAACTGCAAAAGGTTGTTAGTCTTGGACCTGAGAAGCCAAGTAAAAGAGGCACACCTACGTCAATAATAGTATTCGCTGCCAGAATGAAACTGGTTGGGAACGCGGGGAATGAGTTGTACTGCGCGAGCTCATCCACCACACTCTTGGCAGCGTTCACCTCATCCGCGAGCTTGGAGGCAGCGACTTGGGCCTTCATCATACGATGCAGCTCTGACGCACCCGGGCTCAACATTATATCGTCGGCAACATCAAGCTCGAAATCGTTGAAGAGTTCAGCGTACAGCCAGGGCCTCTGGATGTTCACAACCAACGCATCAAAAGTAATACTGACGTCACAGGACGCCATATCACTCTGGCTGTCAGACTTTGCTTCTTCGTGGGCGTAGCTCCCTCCAACGGACCATAGACCCCAACCGGCACCACCACCAACAGACATTCCCCAGCTGCTGGACTTGGCACTGGATCGTTGGTCTTCTGCTTTGAAAGAAGCCGAGATGGTAACCCAGGGGTCCGACTCTGAGCCAGCAGCTGCCGGCGTGGAAGGTATAGTAGCCGTAGCAGACGTGGCAGTCGGCGCGGAGGGGTTGGGAACACCAAACATAGGATTGGCAAGCTCTGAACCGTCAGCAGCAACCGTAGTTCCCGATTTACCTTTCTCATTGCTGGCATCGAGAATGGCAGCAACCTTGACGGGCTGTTGGCCTGCCTTTTCCACACGCTTCGCTCTCAAGGCATCCAACTGGCCGTTGATCGTCTTGATGGTCCCTTGAAGCCACTTATCCATGGACACCTTGGCATCACCTGCCAGAAAGTTAGCTTATGCAGTTTTGGGGGAGACGAATGGTGGCATGAGGACTTACCTTGCATGGTTGCTACATTGTACTTGGCCCAGGCTGCATGAACATTCTTGTTCGCCTTGATGGCATCGTGAAGAGCTGTCCGAGCATTGTCGAGTTCTGTAGCAGCATCGGTGAACGGCTTGTCTTGCTTGGCCTTCTCACGGGCCGCCTCGGAAAGACTGGCCAGCTTGACGCTCTGGTTGTTAAAAGCTGCTTCCTTGATGTAGAGGGTTTTGAACGCCTGGGCGAGGTCCGCATCCGAATCCACCAGACTCTTTGTAGGTGCCACTTCGCTTGGGTTGGCAATGGGGAATGCAGGCTCAAGTGCTTTGGCGGGGGCGCCGCCGTTTGCACCCGTGCCCCCTCCAGCTCCTCCGGCTCCTCCAGTTGCTGGTGTCCCACCGTTGGTAGTGCCACCGCCTGCCGTGCCTCCATTCGCGGCTGGTTGCTCACCCGGCGTCGTCACGGCCTGCAGTGTCTCGTAAGACGCAAGCAAACGAGTGAGACGTTGGATCTCAGCATCCAGCTGCTCAAGCGAATACTGTCCATTCCGCTTGAACCAGCCCTCTTGTTTCTGTTTGCAGAGTGTGGCCCAGTTCTTGGGGGTCAGATTGACAAGCAAGACTTCGTTGGCACCGTCAGCATCAACAAAGGTAGAGTTTCGCATCGACTCCTTGCTGTTTTCCACACGAGCCATTATGGAGTCGATGTCGACCATGCCGAAGTTGAACTCTACGTCATACTTGTGGCCATTTGAGACCCAATCCATCCAACGGCCTTGAACGGCAAACTTGAACTGCGCGTTGAACGTGTTAGCATGCTTAACGAGTCAGTCTCGGTCATCAATCACTACGTACCTTTCGGTAATTGGCCTGATTCCACTCGTCGTAGGCCTGACGCTGGAGGACAACGTCGGTCTTATGGAGTGCGTAGGCGTCTTTTTGGGCCTTGATCTTCGCCTTGTCCCAGGCGTCTTGCGCTTCTGCCCATGCGGTCTGTTTCTCTACATAGACATCGATTGGCGTCATCCCAGTGGCCTCATCAATCTTGGTCAGGTACTCCATGGCGTTGTCATAACCGCGCTCGCCCGGGCTGCGGATGGGGTTGATACCCCCCGAAGTGACAGACGCCTTCTTTGGGACGAGACCGTCGAGGGCACGCGAATAACTTCTCGACACGCTCTTGCCAGTGTTGCCCACCTTGTTATGCCGTCAGTAACTGGTCACTCGCCGAAGAGTGCTGATCGGGATGCACATACCATGACAAAAGAAAGTGGGCACATGTTGTCGACCAGACGGGATTCGGCTTGGCGGGTAGAGATGGGCGGGAATGCCGAGTACTCCTTGCCGTAGACAAATGTTCCACCTTCCGTGACATCGCGGACATCGATTGTGGTACCCGGAATCGCAATCGACATGTACTGCTCGGGAGCAGCTGTGGAAACCACCTGTCAGATTAATTGCCCCGAATGGCCTGGTCATAGCAAAGTAGGTACTTACTCGGAATCTGGGCCTGGATTGCCTGACGCAGAAGAGTGCTGACATTGGCAATCTGCGTGATGGCATCCTGCTGCATCTGCGCTTCCATATCTTTGAGGTCCGCCATGATGTTGGCTGGTGGCGTGGATAACGTCGGCAGCTCAGTCAGCGGGTAATGTGCGTGGAATACTGGTGCTGCTCTTGTCTCGACAACCCCAGAGGATGCCAGCCCGATATTAATCTGGCTGCATCATCATCATCGACCGTTGCCGTTCTGCAAAATAGGAAGTCGCTCCGCGATGGCCAGAAATACTGGTGTGGTTCCAGCCATGATAGCAAGCGACCTGAAGTCCATGTCTGGGTTCTAGACCGTCCATATCCTGGTCTGCAATTGCCACAATCTTCAGCCCTGAATGTGGGACATCATATTTCCGTCGAATCACGACCCCATGATTCAGCCCGGGGAGGTCGAGGCGTTGAGCTTGTCTGGCTTAAGATGGCGACTTGCAGGGGGTTGGGAGGACGCATTGCGAAATGGGCTCATAGGACCGCTTGGGATGAAGCTATCGATCTCTCGCAGGTGCTAGCGCCGGCACGGCCGGGGCTGAACCAACTTTCGGCAGCATGCATCAATGGTTCCAGTCGACTTCAGCTGATGGAAGATGTCCGAGGACTCTTCCGAGCGAGAGACGGCGCGGTATTCGAGAAGGGGATCTGTGTGATGCATGGGCCTTTCCGATTCATGGTTGGTAATGTGGTTTAGTTGAGTTCCATTAAAGTCGGTGATAGCGGCAACCGAATGTACGAGACGGTCGACCGTTGTTTATTTACGTTTGTATGGAGCCAACCTTTCAACTGTTAAAATCTGTAAGGCGCGGGGCAGTCAAACAACCTGGAAGTTCAGTCCAGGACTCAACCCCTAAAGTTCACCTGCTCAGGGTCGTGGCAGCGCCTGTTAATAGTTCTTGCCCTGCTGGAATACTGCCCTGGCGCGGGGATGGATCCCAATCGAAACACCACTCTCCCGCTGCGTCCTGCAAATCCTTCTTCCACTTCGTCATCATCGTCATCCTCCTCTTCGTCATCCTCTTCGTCTTCGAACTCTCCACTGCCAGCGCCTGTGATCGACCCCTCCAACTTGGGAAAACCAGCGGCTGTCTTCAGATGGGAAAGCGGCGGTGGCCTCCTTGAGAATGTCGTTCTGCGCCGACCTCCGTCTACGAAGGCCTACCTGACACACTGGGGGAGTCTTACCGGCGACACATGGCACGTTGCAGCAGCCCAGATTCTTTGCGAATATGCGCTACATGTCGAAGAAACCGACACCCATCCTTTCAAGGATTTTGCCATTACCGCCCTTATTGGGGTGAAAGACCGAGCCAAGCCGAAAGGCAAGGCTGCGCAAGCAAAAGCTAAGAAAGAGGCCCTCGCCCAGAAGGAACACAAGGAGGCCCAGCCAGACACAAAGAAGGGACGCAAAGCGCAGAGGAAAGGTTCAGGGGACTACCCCTCGTCAAGCCAAGGCATTCACCGGAGTCCGTTAGCGGAGAAGCGAAAGCTGGCAGTACCCAAGCGCTTGAAAGAGTTCTCGTCCTCCTCATCGTCGTCTTCTTCGTCATCCTCCTCTTCTTCCCAAGCTCCGCCACCAACATCCTCTCTCACATCGTCGACTGTCAAACGAAAGGGCGAAACGGAGCCAGTTCGGAAAGGCCGCACAATCTGGACGTACTACAATAGGATTGGATTGCAGACAGCGCTGGTCTTTGTCACCCTCAAGGTCGACCGTAATGTTATCTACGCGCCATATAGAGGCCTCACTGGATTATGGGTCGACCTCATCTACGCTCGCCAAAACCTACCATCCATCGGCAAGCCGGGCTTTGATGAGCTGCTCGACGAAGAGCGCAGACTCCCACTGGCCAAACCCTCCACCAAGTCCAGTACCAAGCCCGGCATTGGGAATGACACGCGTCTTATCAGTCTGCATTGCTCTACCAGCATCGTCGTACAGATGATGCACTATCTCGGAGTCGAAAACTGCCAGAGGATTCTCGGTTACCGCCTGAGCGGTGGCGGAAGCAAGGACGAGACAGCGCTAGGAGTTACAGAGAAGGCTGCCATTAAGAAATTCAACGCTCTCAAGGAAAAGATCCACCAGATCGCTGCCTATGTTATCTCACTGGGAGGAACATTTCGGGGCGTGTACTTTTTCAACTTTCGCATTGGAGACGTCAACAAACAACACGACAGCAACCTGGACCTGTTGAATCATTTTCGAGATGAAGCTGCTCAGCTGGGTTATGCGACCATCGTGATTCCACAACTCGGCGGGGAAGATGCAGACAGGCACAGGAAATACTTGGCCAACGAAACGAGCACAATGGTGTCCGACAGTACGCTTAGCTCTGGTAACTTCAGTAACTCCAGCTCCAGCTCCAGCTCTCATAGCTCCAAAGACTCCAATTCGAGCTCGAGCAACTCTACAGCAAACAATAGCAAGGACAAACTCGGGGAACGCGGACATAATGAGATCAACCCAGACCACTACAAAGGCCACTGGCTTTTCGACATGCTTGAAGTCTATTCTGGTGGTTCCACCAAAACGCATCTCGACGATAGAGTCAAGGCCTGTTTCTGGCACAAAGTTGCCATGGAGTTGCAACCTCGTAGTTTCTCTGACCACTACGACAATGATCCCTTAGAATATCCCGTGGTGGGGTTTGTAGGAGGCCGCAGCGGGTCTACTGACCTCCCCGCCTTTGTTGGGATGCGCGTCTTTTCCTGGGAAGAACCACTCTTCACGGCCCTTGGCAAGAGGCCCAATCCCACCCAAAGAAGTCCGTGGAGTGCTAGCATGTATACCAAACAAGGCCCGCAAGTGTTGCGTCTTCTCAACCAGTACAAGATAATGACGGTCGGGTATCTGGACCTGTCGTCGAGGATACCCGGTAAGAACGAAGGCAAGCCTGATGACACAGGTCCGGTTGAAGTTGACCCGGACGACACGGCCGAGGAGGGGTTTTTGGTGGACGAAACAGACGATGGGGACGACGCCGCTGAGGAAGACGAAGAGCAAGAAGATGATGATGAAACACCATATGTTGACCCGGAGGAGGCAAAAAAGAAGAAACAAGAAGAAAAAGAAAAGCGCACGTACAGGAGAATCGATATGGAGATTTTGGGTCCGTGGTTGAGATTTGAGAGGGCGCCAATCCTTCCAAAGGGGGTTTACAAGCCGTTTATCGAAGTGAGTGCAGTTCTTCTCTCGTATAACCAACCTCTCGTTTTTCTTGTAACTGAATATCGCCTTTTCACACATCTTCATGAGATCTCTTTCATTCTTTGTCACCCCTTCTAATATATTGCTTCTTCCCTTCTTTCAGTGAATCTCATTCATTTTGTCGTTGTCTCATCTCCCTCAGTGCATCTCTTCCACTCCATTCAGAATTACTTTTCAAGATTGCCTACCCTTCTGGTCTGCTCACTTATTGCATATATGTGCGTACTAACATGCCTCAGGACCGCTTCTTTTTCTATGGCTACGCTAAATCTCTCGAAATGACCAGTGAAAGATTCCCAGGGTCTGCAAAGGTCATCTGCCCCGAAATCCGCGCAATCTGGATCAAATCCGTCTACGAGCCCGCCATCCTCGACTTGAACAACCGGACCAGCCCTGCCCAAACAGCCATTGATGAGCAATATGTCAGTTCTGATCTTGTCGGCGACCTTGCTACGTGGGTCGAACGACGTACCAACCGTGATTACCTCCCCGAACCCGAAGACGACAATGACTTGAGGAATTTGAGTTCTTCGTCATCATCATCATCGTCGTCGTCCAGACCGATTCCACGACGGGGACGCAACGAATTGGCTTCTTTGTTGGGTGACAATCTGCCAGTAACGGATTGGGACAATTCTGGAAGTTCGCGCACACGGGGGAGAAGATCTTCCAGCATCTCAAGCTCTTCATCGACCTCTCTTCTGGTTCTGGGTCACGGACATGTCGGAAGACAGACTGCAACGCCGACTCACAACTCTATATCGTCTTCTTTGACATACAACAACCCGCTTGTGTATAGGCGTGGTAACGAAGATGACCCCAAAGCACCAGCCACGAAGAAAAAATCCGGTGGGAAATAGGACTGCTTCATGTTATCTCAGAATTATGGGCGATGAAGGTACCTATTGACAAACTACGACGAAGTTCACTTCAAAATGCCACACTCACGGAGAAAGATGCAGTAACCCACCGTAGGAAGAAATATCGGTTTCACTGTCTGGTGGTTTCGTGAGATAAGCATGTAGATACGGGGTGGCTTTGACGGCCAAGAACTATGTACGGTGAAGATAAAGTATTTACAACCCAATGCCATCATCCAAGTGTTCGACGATCGTCTCACACTCAAGCTCTGCTTCCTTCTCTCCGCACAACCAATCTAACACTTGACAGGAGCCGGGCCAGGGTTGATGTAGCTGGTAGGAGTGGGCCAGTAGAGCTGGAACAGGATACCGGGGTCGGTGGCCTTGTACGCGCCGGGGAAGGACACGAGCTGGCCGGTGTTGAGGCTGCCGGAGCCGCCGGTGACGTTGATCTGTGCGCACGACAGATACAACTGGGCTCCACCGACGCTGCCGGCGCCGTGGAGGGCGATGTGCTCGACACGGAGAAGGTACTCGCCGTTGGCAACGCACGAGGGGATGGTGACGGAGACCTCCGACTTGCCTGTTGATTGTTAGCGGGGTGAATCTTGCACAGAAATTACAAGCAAAATAGTCGAGACATACCATCGCTGGGCCACTTGAGGGTTCCTGTTCCGAGACCAGAGGGACCATCTTGGTAGATCTTGAACCAAACGGCGCCCTTGCCGTCGAAGGTCTTGGCGGTCTGGCCAGCGGGGACCTTGGCCATGTAGAAGTGAAGAGGACCGGGGTGGCCGACGGAGGAGCCGACACCGAAGGTGAAGGTCGAGCCGGCGCGGACGTTAACGGTCTTGGCGGCACCGACACCGGGGTCACGCTCGTAGCAGGTCATGAGAGCCGAGTTGACATCGGTGACCGGGCCGTTGGAGTAATGGTTTTCGGTGATGCGGACGGTCTCCCAGTCGGCGGACACGGTGCCATCGTACTTGGTACGAGGGAAGGTGTCTTTGTCATGTTGGGTTAGAATGATGATCTATGAGAAGGTGAGAGATATGAAAGATGGACTGAGACTTACAGTGGGCCTGGGCGCCGGCAGCAGCCAGGAGGGCAACAGTTGTTGAGACCTTCATCTTGATGTGTGGATGACCGTGGAACTAGAGATCAGCGGCTGGTGCGTCAAAAGCTCAGGAGATCGTCAGGGCGGATTGTCCAGAGTCTTTATACTTGTTGATCTCCCGGCTGGCCCTACTGTACCTGCCAGGCACACCCCGCAAGCGCCATGAACAGTTGCATCCCTTTCCGGGCTCCATCTGACAGACGATCGCGGCCATGGACTGAAGCCAGAACGTTCCATCGACCGGGTCAATGGGATAGCCAACCGATGTCTACGCTGTTTTTGCGGAGAAGGCACAAAACATTGTGACAGCGGTCGTCATGTGTGGAGCACACTGCCATGTCCCAAGTCTTGGAGCCGAAGTGATGAGCCAGTGAGGGATGCGGAAATAATTGAAGAGAAATGAGGAAGATGCAGCTTGACATCTCAAACCCGGTTTCTAGGATTCTGATGGCTTGTGTGGATGTGGAGGCGGTAGTCATGCGCAATGTAATTGCGCAATGCCGTCTCTGTTTGTTGAGCCTGATCTCGAGTGCCGGAGAGCGATGCGCTCTGACAGGGAAGAAGCCAGCGTTGCAATTGCGGCTTCTTCTCCCGAAAGCCTCTTGCCCCTTTTGGCGACACCGGCGAACCTTGAGCGCAACGTGAGGGAGAAACATCTTGGCATAGTTGTGGGCGCAACAAATCAGATTGGAGGACTTTTCAGTATCCACGTCGTAGTACGGATGGGCCTGGTGTAGTTGGTGTGGTTTTGTGTGTGGTTTTTTCGGTACCACGTCTTCCATAGTTCCCATTCCGGATCTGGTCCGGTTGTCGATCTCGACCACCCCCCGTCAACCGCCAGCTTGAAAAAATGCAAGGGGGCTTGGCTCTGGACCGCTACGATTGATGCGCCGGATCGAAGTTTGGTAGACTTTCCCCGGGAATCTTCGATCGGCGACGGCATGTCGGATAGGTTCGGTGACTTGGCGGTTTGCATTCTTGGACATAAGCCGGCTGTCGCCCCCGATGATGGGAAGTCAGTGCATTTTCCAACCTCCAAGGCGGTAAAGTCTAGAGTCGATGTGCATAAAGAGACTTAGCGCTGCCTGCAACTCTGTTTGTCCACCAACCAGCTGACCGGCGGGCCTCTCATCCGCTCAAGCTCTCTTGGCCGAACAAGTTTGGACACCGAGGGATAGTTGGGGAATTGATAATAAGAGGTATTCTGAACTGGCGATCGATGTGACGAGTGGCCGTCGCCCAGTTGTGCAGGCCGAGTGCAGTGATCATATCGAAGCGAGAGTTGTTTTTGCTTTTTGGGACTGTTGATATCGCATATTCGTTGAGTCAAGCCGGTTCAGTCCTACCAGATGACATTGTGGATGATCAAACCCGGAATTTGAAATATTATCTCTGAGCTTGCAAGAGAGTCATCTGCCCTCGGCGGGAGGAATTGGCAGGGTAGACTTTTAGGTAGGTTGGCCCATCTTACATAAGGTTAGGTACCTGGTGACTTAGGTAGTCGGAGACAAAGGCCCTACCTAGCCAGCGTGGTCAGGGTCCCGTCCATAGACAGAGTTTTTCGGAAACCTACATCGACCCATAGCTTACCTAGCATTAGGATCCCCCTTTGCGTCTGTCCGCAATATCTTCGGTTTCGTTACCACTAGGCTCAGGGCGACAGTGAATATGCCATTAGACCATCTTTGAGTCCTCTGCTCCGATGCAGCAAACCCTCTCGGTTGAGAAAGTGCTGCAACGCGATTCGTCCTCGATGTTTGCCTGCGCGATGTTATAAGAGTCGAGTTCAACGAGTGTGACAAAGCGATTGGCGGTTCAGAGATGGCAAGAATAGCTCCGAATCATCTTTTTCATTTCTGACAGCGAGTTCTATCGAGCCCCTACAACCGTATTCACGGAGTCCCAGGTGACCCGACATCAAGGTTCGAGTCGAACGTAATCGAGCTATGCTTCGACCTCTCAATATTTCCGGCGAATGTCCCGTCCTTGAACCCGATCGTGGCCTTGCCAAAGTCATACGCAAACAGCTTGTCTCTGATCTGTGTCGAGGGGAACCCATTGTACGAGACAAGCGCACCCCTAAACCACACGCCTTTGTGGTTCTCGATATTGTCATCGCTGGCATCGGCGAAACGGAAGCAGTGCGTGCTCCCGCCATCCTTGTGGTAAATCATTTTCGGGTGATCACCATCCCAACGAACCGCACTCGCCGCCTTGATCTCATAGTTGCCGTGCTGCGACGCCCCGACGTACTCAGCCTTGCCCGTGCTGTCGCGCACCCAGACAGCAATGTGCTCCCAGTCGTGTCGGTGGCCGACATCATAAAAGTTCGGGATCGCGACGTCCTTTTCGAAATAGTACCCATAAATGTACACACACCACCCGTTATTGCAGCGTTGACGAGAATAGACATTGTTGTTGTCTAGGTCGGAGAGGTCTCTGCAGTTGGAGGAGAGACCAGTCCAGCTATTGGGCAACCCTTGAACAATGTTGCCCTGGGCGTCAATCGCAGGCACATTGTAGCACCCATCTGTGTCGAAGTCGAGTGACGGTTGCCAACGCAGGTCATTAGCGGTTGCGCGTTGGGGAAGGGCAGCTGGTGGTGTAGCAGTTTGACGATACGAGATGAGAGGTGAAATCAGGGGCGCCGCCAGAGCTGATGAAGCAGCTGCTGCGAGCAGTAGGGCAGAGGCAAGTCTCGTCATGGTAAGGTATCAACGAGCGACAATCTGTAGGACCAAAGACTGACGTTCGAGACCTGGACAGGTGATGGGTAACTAGCCCAAGGACTGATGGGTCTACGCGACCATCTTATAGATCTCGCGCATCTCGACAAAGGAGGTCGTCTCGGTCTATCAACGGAGAATCGTTTCCTATTTCAGGCCTTGCTGGCTGACCACAAATGCGACGATGGACACTGCCATGATAAGCTTCCTCCTCCAGGATTCCCAGACCGAGGGGTTGGCCAATGGGATAGGCCGCATCGGCCATGGCTCAGGGGTTTGCGCGGGGAAATGCACAACGGCCCTTTATGCGTGCAACTCGAAATCCATGGTCGAATTTCTGCAAGCCGGTCGCGGGCTTAAATTGGAAGTTGGGTTTCGAGGATTTGAAGGAGAATGCGAACGTGAATGGCTAGCTGCGATTCAGGGTTACATTTGGGACTTTCTTGGAGTGGCCAATGGTGAGGGGAAGTTGGGCAGTGTGACTGGCAATTGTTTGCCGGGCGCGATTTATTGGTCACTAGCGGCCATCTCTAAACATGTGGATGGCCATAGAGATTATAGACCGAGCTACCCGTGCTCGGTTTATAGGATAGGGGCATGAGGTCTGAAGGGTGCGGCCATGATGGCGATATTTTCTGGAGTTTTCACTTTCTGTTCCTTCGGGGGACGATGACAGCATCCTGTCAATTCGCATCAAGGTGATCCAGAAGCCAAGAGGTTCTTGCCAAGAAAGCCACCAGAATTCCGAGGGTGGGGCCCACGAATCTGGCGCTGGGCACTTTGCTGCGCACTGTCGGTGCCAACACTGGATGATGTTTGTAGAGCTTTCGTCCTCGAAATTTCAAGATTGCTTCAGGTTATCTACACTGTAAGCATCTCAGGAAGTGTCAAATTTCCATTGTTTTTCCTCATTTGTGACAGATGTGCCCCATGTCCTCCCAGCTCCACCAAGTGACATCAGCTGGAACCCATCAGCTAGGCATCCGGCAGTTAGGCAGCCGGCCCCACTTACCCAGCCCCGGCTAATTCCGGCTGTGGGATCAAAACTGCCCCAAAGCTGGGCCGCAAAATGCTCCCTGTCTTGATGATTGACAGTCCAGCTCGATAGCGCATTTACGCAGTGATAGCAGCCGATAACGACCACACCCAACTCTGCATGTAAGCGGCATCTATACGCATACGCACATACAGATATTATCAACCGCAAAGCAAAGGGGTCACATCACGACTCTCTTCTTTTCGTCCTACACAACCGCCAAGACCACCAAACCATGCCCAACCAGTCATGACACGTCCCCCCAACAGTTCCCGGCCACCGGACGCGGGAGATCACCATCACTCCATCGGCACACTCGGAGGTTCATCGTCACTTTCGACCAACCCCTACTTCCCACATAACGGCATCTTGCCCGTTCTCCCCGATGGCGTATCTCATCTTCCCGATACCAGGACACCCTCCAGTAATACCGCAACCGGCGCCTCTGCCGCTGGCGTGCGCGCGCTAACCTCCCAAGCCGTGGCCTTTTACTTCCGCGCACCGGTGAAAGCTTTCTTCAGGACAAGGGTGGATTATCTAGCCTACGCCCGCGCCTTGCAGGAACAACAACATGCTCTTTTCCTCAAGTCAGCAGCAGGGGCAGGTGGCGCGCAGAACCCCAATGTCTGGTGGCATTGGCTCAAGGGACGACTTCACGGAACGACGCCGGGGGTGATAGCATCTGCCATCCGGCACTATGGCTGGCGAGTTGTTCCAGAACAGGTCCTCCCTCCGTTGATTGCCAATGTGGGGGTGGGAGCGGTGCTGTACACGAGCTACCTCCAGATTCTCGGAAGACTTCACCCAGAAAGCGCGTTGGCAAGCAAAAGGGTGTACCCCCCGCCATCATGGTACGAGACATTCGCCGCGGGATTCTTAGCGGGAAGCATACAAAGTGTGGTGGCTGCTCCCCTGGATGCGGTACAAGCGAGATATGACCTGTCAACAGGGATCAATGATCGAAGATCCATGTGGGAGTTCTCGGTAGTAAAACTGAAAGAGATCGGCGCAAGGGGAATCTTTGCTGGATGGGGGTTGAGTTTACTGAAGGATAGTCTAGGGTCTGCGGTTTTCTTCAGCTTTTTCGAGATCATCAAAGCGCAGGGGTACTACAACTTTGTGGCGTGGTACTACGGGTCTTTGAACGAGGACGCCATTGTGCTGCTTTCCCAACGAAGGCCGACGTCGGAGATGGATGGGAAAGTGGTGAAGAGGCCAAGGAGAGGAGAGTTTGAGGAGATGACGGGCGTGGGAGCAGATGAAGTCGGTGATGATGGGCAGCAACAGGGGATGCCCACGATTATCAGGCCGCATTATGCCATCGAGCCGGCGTTTTTGTTGCTGGCTGGTATGGGCGCTTCAGTTATGCAGCAGGTCTTCTTGCACCCTTTGTCGCATATCCAGGTGGAACACTGGGAACGGCTGGAGATGTTGGATGTCAAGATTCGCAGACTCAAAGCGGAAGGGAAAGGAAATGGACAATCAAGCAGAAGAGGGATGTTGCAGGCATATCGGGATGCGTATAGGACTACGTGGACGGAGTGCTCGATGGAAGCCAAGGCTGCGAAGCTCACGATGAGGCAGTGGTTGTATAGAGGCTTCTGGTGGAACACGATTCGACAAGTGCCGAGTACCAGCGCCGGCTTGATTATCTTTGAGCTTGTTAGGAGGAAGTACGGATTGGGTGGTGACAAGGTGCGGATTAATAGGGATGGGTACGATATCTTGCTAAACTAGACAACTGGGTGAGGTTATTAGAGGTGTACCATAGATTTAAGCAGTTTGTTGTTGGCTTTCTTTGTTTGTTTCAGTTGGGCATTGCATGGCAGTATGCCGAGGGACTCCCCTCTCTTCAGGTCTACACTCACATAACACTTCACTCTGCATTATCATCGCATTTGCCTTCGCTGTATACGCATGATGCCCCCCCCCTCCCCCCCCCCCCAAAAAAAATGAAATGCTGGAAAAGTCGAGTCCTGCTGGAAACCCTTGATGATGTAAACCATCTAGGGGAGAAAACCAGCAGCTCGGCTAAAAACCAGCAGCTTGATTTTATCGCGAAAGAAGGGGTATCTTCAAGCCAACCCAGGAAACAATGCCATGAACATGTTCCTCCAAAAAACCAAAAAAACCAAAAAAGCCAAACTCCAACTCCATCGCCAATCCCAGCAAAAGAGAGGTTCAACCCAGCGCTGTACGACCATCCGGGCCAGAAACTCCTCTCGCCAGGCCAACGCTGGTAGACGGGAACCGCTCAAGAACCGCGACATACCTTCACGAGAAGGTGCAAGGCACTCCGAGATTGTCGCAGTTCGAGCAAGAACCTAGGACCGGGCGCCGGCAGCGAAAGAGGTTTCGGCGACAGTTGTCGCACGCCTGGTGGCCTGCTCCGCCAACCGGGTACTCGCACACTCTCCCGGCCTCAGTGCAAGCCCGGCACGGCGACCCTCCCTCGCACCGCAGCTTCCGGCTGGCCCGGCATGCCCTGCAGCTGACCCGCATCGGCGAAAAGCCGGGAACAGCGGGACCAGCCACAGAGGGACCAGAGGAAGGAGTGGCGGCGAGGGGAGACGCGGCCGACGCACCAAGGACGGAAGAACGAGCGGTAGTCGAACCCGAAGAACCGGGGGCAGACGGGACTAGAAGAGACAAGTTAGCGGAATACAAAGCAGAAGAGATGGCAGAGCCATTAATAGAAGGGTTGGAGAGAGACAAACCAGCAACCGGGGAACCAGACGCGGCGGGAGGACGCGAAGGAGACAGAGCAGGGACCCAAGAACCAGCGACCGGGCCAACACCAGCAGCAGCCTCACCACCCATGGTGATGGCCACGGAGCGAAGGAACGCGTGCGAGGGCACGGTTTCCCAATTCTTGGTCCAGTGGGACTGGAATCGGGACACCGAGGTCCTCGACGGGTTCGGCTCCCTGGCGCCGGTCACCGGGTTCAGCCGGGTGGGCAGCGACGCACGCATAAATGCGTGGAGGGCGCTGCTGCCCTGCCACGAGCTGGGCGACGACGGGCGGGCCGGGTTGAACTCGTCTTCGTCGTCGTCGACGGCGAGGGCGGGCGCAGGTGCAACTTCGGCGGCGGCGGGAGGGCTGCTCATGGTTTCCTCGTTGTACGAGGAAAAATTGGTAAAGTGGGATGGGGCCAGCCCATCACCACTTGAGCTGGCCAGGCTCATTCCAAAGCCGGGGCCGCTCATTCCAGAGCCAGCGGGGTTTCCAGCAACGAAAGAAGCCGGGCCCACGCTGTTGCCCCCCACCGGGCCGTCAACAAAGGCAACCTCATTGGTGCCGGCAGCAACCCGAGCGCCGGAAGGCACAACGGAGCTGGGACCGCCCTCAACGAGCTGACCAGAGCCATCTATACCATCCCTTCGTCAGCATCTCAATCAACACAGTCACCTGACCACTAGGAGTAGCAGTGGTGAACGACAAGCCAATGTTTGTACATACCGGGAACCCCTTGGGCCACCGAGCCAACATCACCCATCTCGACATTGTCGTTGGGACCGAAAACACCACCCAGGCCGTCCAAAGCAGGACGAGGCAGACCGGAACCAGCAGCCAGATCTGCCGCGGCAATTCTCGCGAGAAGAACCCGGGCCAGCTCCCTGTCATCGTTATCCCAGTCAGGGTTGCCGACAGCCGCGATCCCAGGGTCAGCCTGGTGGCCGTTGCTAGCCTCAGCGGTCCCAGCATCATCAACGTGACTGCTGTCTTTGTTGACGGGGGAAGACATCTTGGAAACTTTTTTTTAAAGAAAAAAAAGAAGGAAGACAAGGCAAAGCGACAAGAGAGACTAATTCCAATCAGAACAACACTGTTAGTATAAGGATCTGAAGCCAGGATAGATGAAAGACTTACAGAGGAACGAGAGAAACTGCGGATGGAAGTGGTGATCTATGAGGTGAGATACTATTAGTCTTCTTCACCCAAGACCAGAACATCATAAGATACTTACTGGGAAAAGAGCAGAGAAAAGAGAAAAGAAAACACAGCGTCTGTTGGTAACTGGTATGATGATCTGTATCAATCATATTAATCTTCCATCCCCAAGGTTAGATGGCATGTTGAGATAGGTACTTACTGAAAGCAACAGCGAGCTGGATTGGTCGAGAGCTGGAGAGAAGAAAAAACAACAAACGACGAAGGTTGTGGGTTTAAAAAGAAAGGTCTAGGGGCAAGCTTGGGATCAGAAATTAGGAATAAATATCTAGGGATCTACGTGCGTGATGATTACTGGCACGGTGTCTTTCTATGAGTTCTGAATATAAATCTCTGCTCGCACGGTGTGCTGAATGGCAACTACATTCAGCATATCGTGCGAGTCTAGCAAGGTGTAGGTCATACGGTGGGACTATAGGGGATTGGCTCGATGTTATGGGGGTCTGAACTGGCAGTATCACTTGAGAGTGTATATACGGTATATCTGTTCTGGTTTTGATCTGAGAGAAGTTACGTGCTACGTCTAGGGCTGGCTGTTGATTCAGCTTCGCCATCTTAATTTCGTCGAGATATGAAGTTTAAGGAAGCTGATTTCGTCGATCGCAATGGGCAGGATGAACGTTACTTGGGTGCTCGGTGACCTGGTGGATTTGCAAACCGCTTGGGATGGTCTCTCCAGCTGTGGGTGATGCGAGGGCATTTCTTTACGTACCCACCCATACATCATATCGTTTTCTTTAAGCTCTCGAGAGAGGCAGAAAGATGTTCAAAAGAGTCCCAGGCGGTATAAGGCGATCTCGTATGGCCAATGAAGATATATAGGCGAATAGTGGAACCGAGCCTCGATTTCATCCTCGCCAAGCCATGTGTAATGAACCTTTGGATGTCCTATATGCTTGCCCTTCTTTGGAAGTTGGCCGGTATACCTATAAGACATGCCTGAAAGAGATCTCCTATTAACCGATGAGTTTGAGCTCCACAGGAAACTGCCGGCCGACCGGTGCGGGCACATTTGTACTCTTCCCCGAGGGAGTGACATCAGAGTTGGTATAAAAGACGATCTTGAATTGACGCCTAGGCTCACGAACTGGATTGAATCACCCTATGGGCTTCATCACCCTATCAGAAGAGATTGTCAACATGTTCCTCATCACGCTTCTCATCACCATAACCATGTGCGCAGGCCTGAGAAATCTCACCTGGCTACCCACCCGTAAGACCCATCGTGTTTGCAAGGCCTGCACGGATAGCTTCCTTCGTGATTCGATTGATGCTGACATGTTCACCACGCTGTGACAGCTCGAATTCTTGTTGCCCACCTAAAGAACAAGGGACGAATTATCGAAGCGGGCAGGGACCCTGGACACCCGTGGGGTTAGACCGTCCGTATATGGCAAAATTTGTATTTTAACCTTCATGCTCGGTCTTGAACTTGGTTGAGTAAGGGCAGCTAGCAGAGAAGACACTCGGTAGACATGTGAAGAAAGCACCGAGTTCAGGTGAAACTCTCTTTGGCGACATGATGGGAGAAATGCAAGATGATCCAAATAAACGCCCTGTGATGATCTCGAGACATTATGATTCACTTCAGGGGGTGGTTTCGTTACTCCATTGAACTGTCGTTGTAAATGATGACTTCAGGTAAAAGGTGTTGGCATCAGTAGAAACCGACCAACGTATCACGAAGGCTACACGATGCCTCCATTATAGCCGGCAGATGTAATAACCGATGAAAAGAGGTGCACACCGAGCCACGTGACATGCAACATCTCGGGACAAGAATTGAGCCAATGATGGCTGCTCCTCCTCATGTCGGGAAAGCTTGCCTTGTCCTCCCCCACCTTCTGTGCTTCGTGCATTCTGGCATCTTCGGCATCGTCAATTGAGGACACATTACCTAGGAGAGACAGATCCATTATCATCGACATCATGCCATCCACGAGGCGAGGACGAAAGTCCACCCGCCAAGGAGCGGCAGCTGCCTTGGACCCCTTCGATATCATCGAGAGACAAATGACTAAGCCTTTTGACGAGATCGAGAGGCAGATAGCCAGGCCCTTCTTCAAATTGAGTTCTACCTCTGTGCCAGGGGCTTCGTCGTCGAATCCTGACGAAAAGCTCTATCTATCGCCGGCAGCCATGTCAGCCAATCCTCTCATTCCTCCGCAAATCCTGGGTCCAGTAATAGCTGGTAGCATGTCAATGGCCACGATGCCTGCCACTGCCGAGCAACCAAGAGCGCGCCGCACGACTACGGGAAGTGCAGAGGCAGAAGTGCCGACAACAGCGAGTAATCGTCGGCGCGCCCGCCGAGCAACTACCACAGCGATGAGCAGTGCGACAGTTGAGCAGAATGACCCCTATGCCGAGCTACGCAAGGCGATTGCCGTCGCGAAAGTAGTCGATCGAAGTCCTCTTAAAGCAGTAGAGCCAACATCGACTACATCACGGGATACAGAGAAGCCGAGGTCTCCTGGCAAACCCAATGATGACCATTTCTATAAGCCCCGAGAATATGAGACCCAGCTCGTGGAGGAGTGGGACAGGATCATCATGGCCGACCACAGAGCCGAGACAATGAGCAAAGCTCAGGGTAATACCAATTCACCAGCTAAGGGTGATAAAAGCAGCCCCAGGCGGGTAGACATCCACGAAGAGAAAAACACACAGTCAACAACTTCTCTAGAAGAGATAGATCCCACAAACCCCTGGGCCGAAGCCATAAACAACCTTGACACCCCTGAAGAAGCGAAAGAAACCCAAGCCTCCATATCCCGCGTCGTAAAGCTCACCGCTACCCTCGAGGATCACATTGAAGAGATTGTCTCTCATGCAAACGACCTCAAGATACTTCTCGGCGGGCTTCAGATGCTCAACGCGAATTTGACGTTGACAATGGCGGCGCTCAAGGCGGTCAACGCGAGCATGGACCTAATGTGGGCGCTGGGTATTGAGGATGAGAAGAAACGGGCGGATATGTATGCCAAGGAGGCTAGCGTACGGAAGGTGATAAGAGAGCGAGAAAAGGAGCTGCAGGCAAAAGAGGAGAGGGAGAGGTTTCTAAAGGAGCGGGAAGAGCGGAAGTTGAAGTTGGAAAAGGGGAAGCGGGAACGCGAGGAGCAAGGCAGGAAGATGAAGGAGAAGATTGCGAGGCGGAAGACGAAGGGGCGGCCTGGGATGAGGGTGGGCAGGGCGAAGGCGAAATTGATGGGGAAGGGAGTCGTCAGAGATGGTGTTGAGGGAGACGGGAGTGTTGGAAGCGAGTCTATCTGTACTTGTGATACTGATGCTCTAGTTGAAGGATTGGGAGGCGCTGTGTATGTTCATCGAGGATTACGGAGGCATGCCGATTTTAAAGATCTGAAGGGAGGTGTCAGGTTCTCAACGGAGGGTTCTAGTAAACAAGAAGGGCTTTTTGTCAGTTGATACTTGGCACATCTACTTGGTCTAGGGAACCTTGGGAGCGTGAGTTATACTTGATGATGGAAAGGAAAAGGAATCTTGAACTTGGGTAGAGGACAAAGCTTGACAAAGCGGTTAATTTGGGTTTTGTTCAGACTCTGGGGCCAGTGGCTTGTTATTGGTTCCTGATGAGCATAGTAGGTAGGAAGATACGGGGCTGATCTTTTAGGGCATGTCAGTGGCATGACAGACCTCTCCGGCGGGCTGACTTTTCGAGGTGCATATACGTGGACCCGCATATTCTGATATATGATGTCGTCGTAGGAGCAATCCAAGTCACGACAGCTCGTCATTGTAGGTACCTTAGGTGCGTAGCTGTAAAACCCAGGTTGACAAAGTTCTTCGTCAGATTCCACCACCACCAACACACGATCGTCGCTTCCGTCTCATCTTAATCCAATCACAAACAGTTCAACAATCCTTTCTTTTAGAAATTAAATTAAGTCGTCAATGGGAATAACCAAAGGGTTGAAAGCGTTTTATGGCTGTTTTTAGAGTCTAAACCTCAACAAGGTGTGGTTGCTATAGGATGAACTTGGACTAATCCTAGCAAAATAAAAGCAGACACACAAACAAACAAACACAAGACGCGGATCGCTCGCCGAGAGAAAGATGGCAAGTCAATCCCGCCCAGTGCCCGCTCGCCATCAGGAGCTCGACGAGCTCGAAGCTGTCTAGAAAACTGTTGGCGACGTCAGCCAACGCGCTACATAAAAGCCTCACCGACGTCCTGGCCCATTTGGCGGCGATGAAGGAGAAGGAGGAGGATAAGAAGGAAGGAAGCTCGGACGAAGTCAAGGTCGAGGTCGAGGAGGAGGAGGAGGATGAGATCGTGATAAACAACAAGGATGACGAAGAGGAGGAGGAAGACGAGAACCAGCCTGAGCAGCAGCGGCAACGGGAGGAGGAGGACAAGAAGGAGGATAAGAAGAAGGGCAAGATGAGGAAGATGAGGAAGTTGGTGAAGAAGACCAAGGAATCCCGGGTGAAAGAGGAGAAGGACAAGGCCGGTCAAGCAACTGCAGCTGGGATTCCCCCGGCCCACAAAACGTCAGAAGCCACACGAAGATGGCGATGACAATGACGATGACAATAGACGGAAGGTCAGCAGAAGGATTTTACAGTATAAAACACCAACGAAGCCAAAACCATAGGTGCTTTCCCCCCTGACGCCCACCACTGGCTCAATGGGGGGAAAATCCCATAAGACCCCCAGTCTATGGAGGAATTGCTGAAGGCACATGGCAATGGCCCGATTTACAGCCCCACGAACCCAAGCCCAAGCTATAGCATAAAGGACGAACATGACAAGCGGTCTGGAGCGGCTGGAGCGGCTGGTGCCAGTTTATGTAAGCCTAGCTAAGCGCAAGCTCAGATGAACTTGAAGATGCAATAAATCACAGCATCGCGTACTCGTCATAACCTTGTGCCGCGTACTTGAGTGAGATGTGTCTTAGTCATCTCAGTTTACTAGGTCAAGCGAATCCGAATGCGAGAAGCCTCGACCCTTACCTGACTGACCTGTATGCATCACTACTGCCCACTCAACGAGCAGATCGCTTTCCATCGGATTGCGACTTGGAGAAATGGATCTTCCTGTCTTATGATCCAACGGTGTCGCAACATAGGCAATATTAGTAAGATCGCTTGTTGGTGACACAAGGATCCCCGAATGCGAGCTGAGGCTCGGCGATGACATATGATCGCTTTAGGATTCAATTGATCCAATTAGGACTGGGCGGTGCCTGTCAACCAACCAACATGGCTGCTACGCCGCTGCCAAAAGCACGTGTGATAGTCTTTTTGCACCGAGGCTTATGAGGCTCGGAATGGTGAGGCTCAGAGGCCGGAATAAGGCGATGATCTCGGGGGCCGAATACGCTCGAGTGATTAGCGCTGACGATACCACTGAAAAAGGACGAGTTGCTCTACGCACAAGTTCAAGTCGAAATAGTATAAATGTCATGAACCCGTCGACCATTGGCTATGAATTATCTCGATACTTCATCATCAGCATCTATCAGCCTCAGTTACACACTTATACAACTTTCCAACTTATCAGCATCCACCACTCATCAAAATGCCCAACTCTCTCGACATCCAGCTCAAGAACGACTCCAACTCGGACGAGATCTACTGCTACATCACCGGCATCGCCCTCCAGCATGGCGGCAAGCGTGTCCTGATCAAGGCCGATGGCCGTAGCCTGTACTTCCCCGCGTCCCCCAGCAAAATCATGCAGCCCCTGGCCGAAGACTGCGCTATCCGCCTCGGCAAGAAGGGCACAACCAAGACTGTCACCATCCCCCAGCTCGCCGGCGGCCGCGTCATGTTCAGCGTCGGCGGCAAACTCACTCTCCTCCTGAACCCCGGCCCTGCCCTCGTCGAGCCTTCCCCCCTCAACCCCTCCGACCCCAACGCCAACATCGACTGGGCCTTCGCCGAACTCACCCTCAACAACGACCAGCTCTTTGCCAACATCAGCTACGTCGACTTCGTCCCCCGCCTCCCCGTCGCCTTGACCCTGCAAACCACCGACAACAAAGTCCAGCACGTCTCCGGCACCAAACCCGACGGCCTGAACAAGATCTGCGACGGCCTCCGCGCTCAAGCGAAGAAAGACGGCCGCCCCTGGGATAAACTCATCGTCTTCCGCAACAACAACACCAACGAGCCCCCCCTCCGCGCGTTGAACCCCACCCACGCCGGTGCTCGGGGTGCCAACTTCAACGGGTACTACGACAACTACGTCAACGACGTCTGGAAGAAATACGCTAAAGGCTCCGGCAACGAGCTGAAGATCAACACCCAGTCCGCTGCTGCCGGTGGTGTTCTTTCGGGGAGCGTCAACGACAAGGGCGAGCTAGTCATCGGCGGGGAAGCGTTCAAGAAGCCGAACACTCAGGACATTTTCTCTTGCAACAGCGGTCCGTTCACCACTGGCCCTTCCCTGAAGCGAAATGCTATCATCCCGCGGTTGGCAGCTGGTTTCATTCGGTCTGCGATTCTGGATGCGCGCGACCAGCCCTCGCAGCCGAACAGTTTCTACAAGAAGGATCCTACCAACCACTACTCCCGCATCGTCCACGAGGTCAATTTGGATAAGAAGGGGTATGCGTTTGCTTATGACGATGTCCAGCCTGATGGCGGGGCGGATCACTCGGGCAAGGTGAATGCTGGGAACCCGAAGACGTTTATTATTACGGTTGGTGGGAATAATGCTTATGCTGGGGATCGTATGCCTTGAGCTTATCGGTGATGCTTGGGATGTATGGAGGAGGATGGACCTTGGAGAATGTGATGGACTGAATGTATATAAGAGGGTTTCCTTTGTCAGATGGAATCACAGCTAGATTGGAATTTTGGAAGTAGACTGGAGTCATCGTTCGTTTGTATTTGTAGATGTAGTAGTAGTAGTAGTCGCGGCCGGTACCCTTGCTATCCCCTCCTTTCTGGATTTAAACAAATCATCCGCTTTCCTCCCTGACCTGACCTTGTGAAGAAAAAAAAGGAACCAGCAGAAAAAGAAAAAGAACACCCATGGTAAAAGCGCGCAACATGCCTGGGGAGCAAAAAATAACAGCCCTAGTTCACAGCAAAAACACCCATGTCGAAAAACCTTGATACCCCTATCTCCCATCAAAACCATGCCCGAAAAGTCCGGAAGTGGCAGGCCTAGTAATATGTGTTGGTACACTTAGCAGTGGACAAGGGTAGGGGTGACAAAATGCTGAACATACCTGACTTTTGTGGAGGGAGGGCGTGGGAGAGAAAAGACTGGGCGGGCCAGAAAAAGGAGCAGGCATTCCAGACGAAAAGGCCAGGCGTCTGGGACAAAAAGAGGCAGCTCGGACAAAAAAAAAGAGGTGTCGGGGACAAAAGAGGAGTCGTCCCAGAAGAAAAAGGCAGGTGAGACGAAAGAAAAGACAGGCCAGGCAGGAAGAAAAGACAGGCGCACCGGAAGCCAGAGACGCACCTCACTGAGAGGCAAGGAAGGCCACCAGAGCAGGACCGAGAAGCTCGAGAATGAGCCGCGCAGAGGCAGCGACATCGGCGTCGGAGAGGACGGCGAGCTGCTGGGGGCTTGCCGGGCCCGAGACAGAAGGGGAGGTGGGGGCCACAAGAGAGGAGGCGGCGGCGGAGGACTGGTGGGAGAATGAGGTGGCCCAGGCCTCATCCTCGTCGAGGGGGTCGTCAGCCTCCAGAACGACGCGGGGGCAGAAGAGGGGGGCGGCATCCCGGAGCACCACCACCAGGTCGGCCCAGCCGTGGCCGGCGAGCTCCCTGGACAACAGGATGTCGTCCCGGTGCCGGGCCAGGTAAGGCGAAACGGCGGTGACTAAGTCCTGGATGGTGACAAAGTCACCGTTGGCGGCAAGGATGGCAAGGTCATCGAGGCGGCGGGTGCTCACCTCACCGCACCAGCACTCCACCTCCTCACCATCGTCGGCGAGACCGTGCTCGGCGTGGGACTCCCAGAATGTCTGGACCCACTCGTCCAGGTCCGCCGAGATCGCCTCGACAGAGGCGGCCCGCTCGGACGACTGGATGAGGGCCTTCGCCCCAATGGGGTGGAGGGTCCCGTCCTCCCGGACGAACGCCTCTCTGGGCCGTGAGGGTCCAGGTCCTCTGGGAGGACCGCCAGCAGGGGAAGGGGGGGTGGGGAGGAGGAGTAAGGGGAGGGGGAGTAAGGGGAGGGGGCCTGGAGGACCCAGCGAAGATGTCTCGCCTGGGAGCTCAGACGAGGAGCGTCGGCAGGCAAGGCGGTGGGGGACGCGGAGGAGGGGGCGGCGACAGGGGGCAAAATCGTTGCTGGGACGATTTTGTTTGAAAAAACAATAAGAAACGGGGGGAGGGACGAAAATGTTGTTGGTGGTTGTGGTGTTGCTGAGAGAAACAAACGAGGAGCAAACGAAACTGTTTGATGGTGGTGTTGATGATGTTCGTGGTAAGAAAAAGAGTTTAGTTCTGCTGGCTGGAACAGTTGAGATTCTTTTAAATCTCACTTCTACGGGACCCATGTTACGAGGATGATATCAAAAGAAATTCTATTCGTACCCCCGCAATCAAGCAACGAATAGTTTCCTATTTTCATTCTTTCGAACCGTGGCTATTGGGCCCTACGATTCGATGTGACCTACTCGATCCGAAGCGGGTCTTCGCCCACGATATGAGGATAACAAGCCTACCGGAACAAATATCACAAGCCATTCACGAATGAGAAACTGCCCATTCGGCGAAGCACTGAATATGGGTGAACCGGGTCACTGTATACATTATCTTGCGGGAATCATTGGTCTATTGGGGAAGCAAACATAAGGTAGATTTGTGATGACAAAGCCTCCTCGGCATGGGAAGATGAACATTAGAACACCATGGACGGTGTTGAGTCTTTCTACCCAGTGCCTAGGGCGGAATGAGTACATGGTTGTGGTCGTGGGTACTCCTCACTGTCAACCAAGGCTGAAGAAACAGCAGGAAGTCATAGGGGATGCTGCCATATTCGTGTAGATCAAGACACAATCTATCAAAGAAGATGAAGACCCAGAATGCTAGTGAAGCACCACTAGCATAGGGTGTTGATGTTCACTCTCTTTGCTGCCTTTTTACAGTGAAATTAACAAAGGCATTGTCATGATCCACGGAGAGTAGCAGTAAGTTCAATGCGTGAAGACAACAAAGCGATAACAAAGAACATGAGCACTAGCCGTTCCCAAAGGAAAGCATCCATGATAAGCATATAAGTCGAGCGTAATTCTCGCGACATACATGAAGTTGTTCATTACCAAAGTCATCACCAGTCTTTCTCAGTGTCAGAACTCCTCATTCTCCAAGGTCCTTTCTGAGACGCACGTAGGATCAAAGGTTAGTGCAACTGTAGAAGCAATTTCCAGTAACTTAATTCGACACCATGCCGTCCCTCTCTGATGCAAGGAACTTGCCGGTGAGAACTCAATGGAACTACATATGCGTCTACTCAAGATTTTAGAAGCCCAGAATGAACAGGCTGTTGATAAGAAGGACACAGAGGAGATTCCTCAACAGGCCCCTCCAGAGACTACCGCAACCGTCGAGGAACGCCAGCACTTTCATACCCGGTTCATGACTGCTCTCTCAGAAGCAGCCAAGAAGTTGAGGTTGTAGTAAAAGTTGATTAAAAGTGAACACTGATGACAGGTGCTCCACAATGAAATGATATGCTCTCAGACGCGCTACCGCTCAAAAACCACCTTTCTTTGTGATGTTGAGATATACAACATGTGTCTTTTTATATATGAAGTACGACTTTGCACGTTTTGGTGAATTTGCCGGATTGGCAAATTTGGTGAAAGTATTGGCAGAATGATGGTCTTGTCCTTTCCATCTCCGAATCTTTACCAGCTTCCTTCCACAATTTTTCTTTGCGCAACCAGATACAAACCTTTGACAGTCCACCACCAACTGTAACATCAGGTCGATTAACTTTCCACTTTGCACATTTTGAGAACGCGGTGATTCAGAGTGGTAGTGCAGACACTTGCAAGACAAAAAAAGCATGAATAATTGCTTTGAAAGCGAAAATAACAGGGGTAAGTAAACAAAGCACCACCATGGGGCTATAATACAAAAGCGATAACATCTTCACAATGGCTTTACATCGCAAAAGCTTTCGCTGCATGATCGGGGCTATAACCAATGCAAGCAATCGATGCACGGAGTAGCTACGGACATACTATATCGACGCAAAGCTTAGCCGACAGCGGGAGTGAGACCCTGCGTCGCACTGTCAGGTGTTTGTTTTTGTTTGTCATCAGGGGTCAGCATCCCCACAATCTTGGATAATGTTCCTTTCTGGTGTAAATGGGGCTGTTATGATAAGTCAGCAAGATCTCTCGGTTGGGCGATCGATTTCACCATCGGCTCTGGGACGGCTGCATCGGATCTGCCCTGCGATCGGCATCGTTGCCGCCACGATGCCGAGAAAAGATCTGGGGACCCGACCCGGCATTTGGTCCCTGATGGGAATGATCTGCCGTCTTGGCACTTTATGTATGGTACCATCAAGCTTGACTTCGTCACCATTATGTTCTATCAACCGGTTTGGGCACTGCCGTGTTGTAAGTGATGATGGTTCTGTAAGCTCAATCGAAGTCAAAAACTCATTATTTAAAGGTCCTATGTTTCTGCTTCAAACTGACTGTTGTATTACCACTGACATCATTCATCACTTCAAACATTCACCACACCTACACACCGTTTGCCACGATTACCTGGTATTTTCTGATATCAGTCAGATCCTACAAGCAAAATGCGCTTCTCCACCGTCATCCCCCTTCTCGCAGCCATTGCATCGGCCCAGAATGCCACCACTCCCCCAGCAAAGAACGCTGTTCCCTCTCTTTGGGATGGCAGCTGCTACTACCCGAAGGCTGATATTGGCTTTGACCTGAACACCTATCTTGGTCGTTGGTATCAGGTCGCGGGCACATTGGCTCCTTACACCGCCGGCTGCAAGTGCATCTTTGCAGAGTACGGCTTGAACGTGAGTTGCAGCGCTTCAGTTTTCCTTCTCCTCTCATGCGTCCCTGCTGACAGACATTAAACAGGACAATGGCACCATCCGGGTCAGCAACAGCTGCCAGGCCGGTACTCGCAAGGTCAACATTCTCGGTGCTGCTGCCCCTGCTGCCCCCATTTACGGCAACACCGGTGTCTTCCGCGTCCAATTCCCCGGTGAACGCCCTCCCGACTGCCCTGGTCCCAACTACATCGTTCAGGACTATACTGGTGACTTTTCGCTTGTCCAATCTAACAATTTCACCACACTCTTCCTCCTGAGCCGCGAGCAGAACCCCGATCCCAAGGTCGTTGATGTAAGTTTCCACTTGTGATGTCGTCCGTAACACTGTGCGGGCATGACTAACTGTTGGCATACAGGCTTGGATCAAGCGCGCCGGTTATCTTGGATCAGACCTCTCCAAGGTTGTCAAGACTGATCAGTCTGACTGCCTCTTCACCTAAACATTGATATCCTTTAGGAACTTGTTGATACACTATGGAGGTTGTAATGCGTGATGGGAGGTGTAGCTGTATATAGCAGGTGCCTGTACATAGTACTTGTAATGAGATAAAGACATTTGAAACACCTAGTACTGATCATCTCTCACAACATTACTGCGTTGCCGTTCGATTTGTGCCCATGCAACAGGATGATTTGGACTGGCTATACTTGTGATTGGGGTATCTCGCCTATAGTACCTGCCCTACATGTCCCCCGCATCCCCATGATGACCAACTAACTGTCACCATGTCATTTTTACTGCCTATTTTTGTGCGTTCTGACTGTTGACTTCTTGTCCATGTGAATGTGGTGGAAACCAGCCACCGTAGGCCTCTACAATGTGACAATTTTTATCAAGAACAGATATGTTCGTAGTAATTTCGAATGGGGGATTTGATGAATAGGTGCCTCCCATATCTGTGCCTCCCAAGAAGGCTGACGACAATGCCAACCAATTGTGACTTCCCAACTGACCGAGGGGTAGCCTCTTGGAGCTATTCGCAGCCCTGTGTATTGTAAAATCTGGAGCCTGTAAAGCATTGACCGCTCCTGGAGAAAATATATCTTCAGAAACCGTCGCCCTGCGAACTCTTCTCTGAACCGCGCGCGACAAGGCCATCAGTCTCTCCCAGCAAGCTCCTCTTGTAAGTTCCCATCTAACTCGATCTTCTTCTTCTCGTCCAGATTTCAGTCCAAATTTCATCCATAATTCCATGGTTGAATTCCATCTCTCGACAAAAAAGGCTGCCGCTAACGTTTATGACCTAGATTCAAACAACACGTTTTTCTTCCCCTGCCGGGGATAACACAATCTGTGAGTTCATCCGTTCGATCAATCCCTGCTGCTGTAATACCCGGAAAAGCGGTCGGAAAGGGACACAAAATGAAGACCAGCACACGATGCTCTATGCCAAGGTCACCATGGCCCTGAAGAGCTTCTTTCGCGTTCTACTTTCCCATCTTCTATTTAATCTCCTCTGTCGAGATCAGTCTTCTCGGATGTTTGATGCTGCTTCTTGAGACGAGGCTCTCGCCGACCAACAAGGGGACTGAATCAAGTGATCAAGGAACCCGTTTTGCTAATATGCAGCTTCTTTCCAGTTCACATCAATTCAAATACCAATCCGTTTGCCCTTTCTGCCCGGCCTGCTCGTCTTCGCTCGCCCGCTCTTGGTCGCCCGTCCGCCGCCGGCCGGCCCTGTCTCTGCTCGTTCCGCTGCGATCGCAGCTCCCCGGCGCCGCCGCCTCTATCTTCTTTGTTGTGAGTATCTCTAGATTCTATCTTATATACACGATCATCGAGAGAAGACACAATGCCGCCCTTCTCACTCACTCTCCCCGGGCCACCCATGTTTTACATGCTTCTCAGGGAGTCTACCTCCTCGTTAAGCCACAAACACAATGGCCGGGCTGCTACTCTCCCTCTGGACTCGCACACGACTTGCCCGACACGTTCGGTGCTGCTTCGAGGCTGGCTCGTAGAGGAACTACGAACACCGACATTCCTTGGAATTTATTCTTCGCGCTTCATCTTATTAATGCATTCATTGCAGTTACATCCCCTCTTCCTGAAACTCTCTTCAAGCCCAGGTTCTTTTATCACCTCATCGTCGCATCAGATCTCTCACACTAACCCGCAAAAATATCACAGCTTCCCGCCCGTCTCCCCGTCTTCCCTCCCGCCATGGTGAGGAAAGCCCGCGGCCAGTCCCCGGTCGGAGAGCCCTCGGAGGAGGTCCTCTCCGACCCCGTCGACCCGGCCGAGCTTGCGGCGGCGATCGTGGCCCTCGATCGCTGGCTGCGGAGTGAGGAGGCCACGAGCCTCCAGCGCTTGCTGGACGGAAACGCCCGGCACGAGGCCGAGGAGCTCGCTGCCATCCTTGCTGCCGAAGCTCGCCTGGCTGCGCTACGGGCCGAGGAGAGGGAGAAGAGGGAGAGAGGAGGAGGTGTGTGGGGTTATGTGACCTCGCTGTTTCCTTCTGTTTTCGCTGGGGTTTGGTGATTCGGGATGGGGGTTTGTTTCTTTTTTCAATTTTTTTTTTTCAAGTTTTTAAATTGAAATACTGGTGAAGTACCGGCCAGCCTGGTGACTTTATGATCCCCCCCTTGCTTGATTTCGTCTTAGCTTTGAAGTAATCCTCGTCCCAGCTTGAGATTTGTGGAGTCGCAGGAGCACAGGAGACGGAACCAGAAGCGCGGATACTGGGAGCATTAAGACGGAGAATAGTGCGCGGCTGCGCTTCTGACTCCGTGTATCCAGGAGCGAGGACAGGGAACCGGGCAGAGATCTCGGCCTGCCGTCCGGCAGACGCAACTTGGTCTTGGAAGAACGGTCCATAGTAGCAAGCTCGGTCGCGTTATTGCGTTATTGCGTTATTGCGCATAAATGAAGAAAAGGCGGGATGAGATGCTGTGGCATCTCGACAACGATCTCTGATCTGGCATGCAATGATGCCGAGGTCCAGGAAGGTGGAATTGAGCCAGTAGAATGGCAGCTCAGAGTGGTCACCGAATGTGGCTTGGTACCTAGTCGACGTACTTCGGTTGATGCGAGTACTGCTGGGATAAAATCGCACATAGTGCCACTCTGTTAAGCACCTAATGTTATACTGTTTCTGTCCAAGCTCCAAATTCCATGAGTGACTCTCTCGTCTTCCGATCCGTGCTTGTTTATGTTGATGTAGATACAGGTACATTGTGTCTGAACAACGGCATTGTTGCTTCTTTGTTCCGGGTACCATCACAAATCATGGTGGACATAACAGCTGCATATAAAAGGGGTGGACTTTGTCTTTATCTGCCGTCGTTAAGTGAGATAACCTGGCCAGCACAAGTGTACTACCACTTACTAAGTGATTTATCAAGCAAAGCTTTCAGAGCTACCTGGAATTTGAACACCTTGTTTGCTTCTTTCTTGCCAACCAGACCATGGCCATCAAGGATACAGAAGAGCGAGTGCTCTCTAGAGTCTCTCATGTCAATACTAACTGCAATAACTCTCAAGTGCATCCTCTCGACGCCTTTGAGACTGCGTACCGGGATTTGGAGAACAAACAGATCCGGGAACGTGAAATGAAGGAGTGAAAGCGTCGAAGAGAGTTCGAAAGGCAAAGAGAGCTCTCAAGCCAGGTAGAAGCGCAAAGACAGGCCGAACTAGAAGCTGCTGCGAAGGAGTACTTTGCCGAAAGGCAGAAGGCTGCCCAGCAGGGTGCTATCGAGGAAGCCCAGACCTTTCAACAGTAAGTGACTGTATGATCCAAAATAGAATTTTTTTTGAACCGAACCCCATTTGATCCAGATATGCAACCTATGAATTCCTGCGCATGTGCTAGTGAAGACGAGTTTCGTAGGGCAGCTATGAACCATGGCTCAATTGGAAGCGCCGGCCTCCCCTTGGTACCTAACACAGACAGCACCATGCCCCGGTCTCGGTGCTAGTAGTTGCTCCCCATCTCAACAGACCGACAACCCTATGGATGCCCACCAACCCCGTTGATATTTTCTTGCAAGTGAATCCTCCAGTTCCCGGCACACGTTCCTCCCACAGAAAGGGATCACTTCATCAGGTTCCTTACACTTTTCCTCCAATGTCAAACACCCCAAGAGAGACCAACAGAACTCGTCTCAGTCCTCGCAACACACCCTTCACGATGGGCCAACCACCTTTCCAAAGCTACGACCGCGCACGAGACGAACGATGGGAGTACTTCATGAGGAATCTATCCCCTCCCAACCGCCCAGCAATCTCACAACAAGAAGGGGAGATTCGTCCAAACTTCTTTGAAGAGCAGGAACAAGTACGCCAAAGCAACGAGATCATGCGTGCCAACAACATTGCCACACGAAGCCTTTGGGTCAGAGACCAACGCCGTGCCCGCGCTGACGCTGAGTTTTACACATCACTGGATCGTTTGAACGCCTACATCGACAACATAAACACCCGGGCGGGCAGAGAGTCATTGCATGACCAGAGCGAAGGGCACAACAACAACGGGCAACAGGCGCAGCCTGACCAGCTGCCACAAGCTCAGGGAGGCGGCATGGCGAATTCCGGCTTGGAGCTAGAGATGGTGAGACTTACGCTGGAATACGATGTCGAGCGGGCAAACCGTGAGGCGCTTGAGGATGTAGAGAGGATGATAGCCAGGGCTACGGCTAGACCAAGGGTATATAGAGATTGATGCTTTACACCCACAATTATATTATCATGTTGATCAAGGAGACATTTTGAATCAGCGAGGATCTCTCTCAAAGCACTCCTCAAAAGCCGAAAGCTACACTAAAGGCTCCCATCTTGGTCAACCACAAACCAAACATGGACCTGACCAACCTGTCGGGGAACGATGTCAAAGACTTATAACGGGTTTAGGAGATTGTGGTCAAGACACAGGGTATCTTCAAGAGCTCCCATGTAGACGTATCTAGATTAAACCTACCTATACCGAAGAGTTTGCAAGAGAACCTTAGGGACTAGAAGGCTTCCCAAATTATACACTCGTTCATGGCCGGTAGCTTTCCTGCTTGTAATCCAGTCTTCCATCGTCGCCAGAGTAGGGAAAGAAACATTGTTCTTGTCGAGTGTAGCATCTTGTAGTACGAGGCGCGTCTGCTGATGCCCCGTGTCCCGGGTCTCGTTATTGTCTCGACATGATAAGGTTGATATCAGGGCCGCTAGCATCAATTGCTGCCGAGCTTGTAACATTTAAGTCTTAGCAGCCTCTTGCTCCCAGGCTCACAGTTGTTTATACCGTGTCTTGGAAATACCGCGGTGATCATGGACATGGGCAGCGAGAATTCATGTTCCCCTGCTCCCCGTCTTCGACGTTAAAGCCTGTTCTGGGCCTTAAGACAGCACGACGGCCTACCAGGTGTTCCATAGAAGTCGAAAGGCGGCGACGTTTGCTCTTTAGTGTACTCGGGCAACGTCTGGTGCTAGAGATTGACCGCGGGAGGCTGCCGGCCGCCTTATGAGGTAACTTTATAAAGCGGACTCTACGGCAAAGGAAGCAGAAACCAACGCCGCGAAGATGATGTTCTTATCGGCGACCGGGGCTGCGAGTTCATTCGCGTGGGAACGGTGGGATTCCATATTGATCACGAGCCTTCTTCTGTTGGGAAGATGGACTGTGTTGATCACGGACGTGGAAAACATCATGGGGGCCGAGCAAGCAGTGGGAATCAACGTGTTGATGATGCCAAGGAGAAGAAAGCTATCTACGAGAACTGGCCATGATTGGGAAGGTTACGGGCTGGCCAACGTGGGCCTTGACCCACACATCATGAAGCACTGTGATGATGTTGTGGTTCAAGAGATGGTTTCAGAAAAAGAGAAAGAGCAATGAAGTGGTCTCTGAACTCTGTTGAGGTGAGGAACGTCTAAGGAACAAGGAGGCGGAGATAGCCGTACCATCGATCTGATGCCGTAGATCTCGTCTTGCTTATAAAAAGGCAATATACCCCCAGTGGAAAAGGAAGGGAGGGAAAGGGAAATGGGGAAGAATTCAAGTTCACCCCTTGCCGTTAATGATTTAGTTATGTCTTATTGTCCCAAACTTTATTACCACCGACCAGGCAGAGAGGGCTTTGGTTCTTCTAGGCCAAACACAAATATCCCGCCCGAGCTCAAACACATTTTGTAAGTTATGCTGTTCTGTTCCTGTCCTAGCTACATCATATCGTCTAAGATTTGAGTCCTTAAAAACTAACAGTCTCATAACGTCCACAGACGACTCTTCCGAAAGTAGGTCCTGATCTTCATACTCGTAGTAGACGTCCACTCTGACCTCAACGGAAGAAATCAAGAACCAACAATGTCTTCGGTCTCGGGAAAAGACCAGATATGTGAGGAGATGCTGAGGGACGAGGACGAGGATGCTTTTGAGGCTGGGGTAATGGACCTTATACCCAATGGGGAGTATCTCGGCCCGGGACTACCGTCTCTTCCCGGTCCCCGCCGCACGCACCAAGAAATGGCGATGCCGACCTGGACGACGGCAAGGATACAAAGGGAAACTTCAGCCCGGTTGGGCTGGGCGACCTCCCTGATAGCCGCCAGAATGGCAGCGCAGTCGCCGGCGCACTCGGGGTCGGGACCATTGCTGTTGTTGTTGTTGTTGTTGTTTGTGACAAGGGAGAATCTCGGCTTGGAACAGATGGTTCAATTCAGTATAATAATCTGTTATGGCCTCAAGGTCCTTGCCTCCTTAAGATCTGGATTGAAATGGCAAGGCCTACTTATAGTCGTCTGGCTCCCAGGGCCTCTCCCTGGGCTCTTCCGTCTTCCTTGGTCCTTCAGGACTTCCGTCCTTCGGGCTGTCTTATCTGTCTGCCTGGGTCGGGCACCTCCTTCGACCACCTGGCCACTGATTCCACCAGTAGTAGATACATATGATTCCTGTCCTGCAACCTTCTTGCAGCTCTTATGGGTCCTCAGTCCTTCCTGACCAATCCGTCCTCTATCAGCAACCTGGTCCTTCCATCATGGTGGTCCCCGTGATGCCTCCGGTGGGCTCCAGTTGGCCCAGTTGGTTGCCGGGCCCAGATATCTTGTTCCTGGGCATACCGTTGGGCCAGTGTTGGTTGAGGTGTGTACTGTCCCGGGGCACTAGGTCGTAGGCCCGTGTGACATTGTTGCTGTTGGAGTTCTGGACGGTTGGGGTTGGCGTTGGTGAAGTGAGAGCCTTGCCCCTGAAGTTCGGACGAGTTCTGCGGTTGGACCGAGCCGGAGGAGTACGAAAACGAAGACCACGCGGAGAACGAGGAAGACGATGAAACCAGGACGGAGGTATATGAAGAGGGAGAGGGGGACGGAGAGAAGGAGGAGAAGAAGAAGGCTGCGGATGGGACGAGAAAGGCCAAGGACAGATTGCGAGCCCGAGGTACGTATGCCCATTCAGAAAATATTAGGTCAATGGGTGCTTGAAAGCTGTTGTGCATAGGATTACTGTCCGTAAGGACAATGAAGTACGGTCAAGATTAAAGCGGGAAGCCATGTCTGGCATTCATGGTGCTACGGTCCAAGTTGAGATCATGATATACACTCAAAGCCTACCTACTGTCTTGGTACCCAAGACCGGGTCGTGAAAAGCGGAGCTGCCTGGTGTGCGCAGTCTTGCGTGATCCAACGGACACCCCGCTACCTGTCGTGAGTCTCTTTTCCGGGAGGAGAACCTGTAGGAGTCAGGGTCGGAGTCCTCGCAAGCAGGTTCCGGGGCACTTGATCCCCCGGAGACCCCCTACGGGGGTAAGACCTAGTCCGGGTCACCCTACGTGCCCCACGTCGAGGGTACCAAGGCTGTCCTCGCCACCAATATAGAAGAGACCCTCCTTCCCTTGATGTGAAATTCCGCAACCCCACCGTTATGTCCGCTCTGCTTTTACCACTTCTTCTTCTCTTTCCATCTTCTCACCTCGTACTTCTGAGAGTCCACTATGACAAGAGGACACCATGGAATGCCTACATTCAAGGGTACATCTACCTTTATACATCTTTGTACACTCTCAGACACAAGTTCTTTATATCTGACGCTGGCATAGGACCTGCATGACTTTGACAGAAGCTAGCGAGTGGCTCCGCTCGTTGCTTCTCGCCACTGGCAACATGGTGTATCGCACGCAAAACTATTCCTTGAGCGGTCCTCGACAGGGTAAGTCCGATTCGAATTCGTATCGAAAGAGAAACATACAAGGGAAGAATCCCAGTTGATCTCTCGCGGACACTGAACTGCCAGTTCGATGTCGAAAGCAAACATTGCGGATCAGCTTTCAACTGATTCATAGACGCAGGCTATAGCCTTTTTCATTTGGCTTCGGTAATGCGACAGCAAGAGACGACACCTCGTAACCACTACACTACTTGCAGAACAAAAGAAGAAGAGCGTTGTGAAGTTGAGAGGGTGCACCGGAGTCGTCGCGTATCTTACCGTACCATCACAACAGATGGTTGCGGCCAACTCACCCAGCCATCAGAGCGCCATGTCGAGGCCTCTTCAGGGAAGCTCGCTTCAAGGCAAGTCGTTTATGCATCAACCGGCGCCGTATCATACGGCTGCTCACCAATACCCGACGACCGTCATCCTGGTTCTACTTGGTGGCACGGCTTCAGTCTCTACCCGATTGAACAGGGTAGCTGCGGGCTACCTTCTCGACGCAGAAACAGTGCTAGTGATGTGTCGGACACGTAGGTTATAATTTAGGTTCTGTAGGATGTTAGGTACCTATGGCCTTGAGCCTTGCTAACATCTTCGAACGATAGGGAGAGGAAAACTCTGTTGACAAAAGCTTCGTCAGATTTAGCCGTTTCTTCACGCAATCGCGAGGTCGGTCTCCTTTAACACTGGTCCATATACATGACAGGTTTCAGGTAAGCCTTACCATTGAGGTTCCCTGCAAGACTTGAGTGGCTAACTAATTTTGACTAAAATCAGGCTCCGAGGTTGAGTACAAGCACGCACTTGTGCTTGTCCCTGTTGTGTCGACTTGAAAAGAAATCGAAGGCTCTCAACAACACCACCCTCAAATATGACGACGATGGCCCCTTTCGATCATGGCATTAGCTGTCGAGGGTGTTAGCATCCGATATGCTGTCATGTGGAAAATCTTCAAGTTCAGCCATTTCTTCATGCGGTCGAGGGGTCAGGTTGTCACAGCATTGGCGGTGTCTGCATGGCAATGTCGATGCTCGAAGCTCCTGGCTCTGGGTTATAACCAACCCCCGAAAATCGGCCCCACATTGCCGTTATTTTGAACGTCCTCTTTGGCCCGGCGCCGGATATACTTTTGGCTCTATCAGCCCAATTATAGCCTGCCGGCGTTCCAAGAAGCTTGTCGACGATTTTCGGCCGAGAGCATCTTCCACCGATTCGAGCTCTCCGGCTTTCTCTTCCTTGCCAACAACAAAAGCGATGACCGCCGTTGCTGGCTTCTCTCGCCAACAAGCCCCCGGAGAAGACTGGATCTGTGTAAGTCTGACCTGCCAAGATGAACTTATCCGCTTCCCTGTTAGAGACTAATATCAGGTTTCTGCAGTTTAGTAGCATGACGATGGGCCAATGGCGAGGACGAACTAGGGCCAGTTGTCTCTGATTTTGTCCTGAGTTTACCTTGTCTCATGACCTTTCCGACCAAAAGCCAAGCAGCAGTTCTTCGAGTCTCTCAAGAAGGACCCCAAGAAAAAGTGAGAGTTCAACGATGTTCTTCAAGTTCGCATCAAACATGGAGACATGATGGTGATGGCAGGTACCGAGATCCAAAAGGTTCACGAGGTGAGTAAGACAGTATGGCGACTACCACACCTCAACCCTTCCACGCAAGGCCTCCCGGCCCCTGGAAATTATATGAGCTGACATTTGATTGCCTGCAGCAACTCCCCGAGTCCCTCAAGAAGAGCAACCAACCTGGAAGTCAAAAAGACCCAAAGAAAAAGTGGGAGTTTCACGATGTTCTGCCGGTTCATAGGAGTTTGCCGGATAGGAAATAAGATCCAAATATCTCCGGCTGTTTGAAGCATCAAAAATTGGATGGATTGTTCAAGAAGAGAGAAGATCCAAAGGCCCACTGCCGTACAAGATATGGGGATTGCAGAGCGCAAGACATATGACTACGGTGGGTTCCAACACTGGTCAGGCATGCGGCCTTCTGATTTTGCGAGGGTCATGGTCGGGACCGAAATCCATCGTCTCCCTTGGGGCTTCTGGTTTCAAATACCAAGCAGCAAGCCCCCGTCGACATCGGAGGCTTGGTTCCTTCTGGCAAGAGATTCAGTGGGCCAAGAAGGTCTTGAAGTTGATCAAGAAGAGTAAGTCAACCCTGCGCTATATTCTTGAGATTTGGCAAGAAACCGTACTAACAAACCGCTCTGGGTACAAACAGCAGTCTACATTCCTGGCCTCGGTTGATCGCTGAGTCCAGTGACCGGCGCCAGGGAGCCGAGCGCCGCGGAGACCTCGGTGTCCCGATTCCAGTCCCATTGGCACAGTCTAGGTGATGGTGACTACCACACCCGCGCGGAGGCGTCTGCAGCGTTCACAGATGGAAGATATACTTAACCCAGCGCAGCGCCAGCCGGCACTGTCTTGCCAGTCTTGACCTTGCAGTTTGCCGTCGCGGCTGGCCCACAAAACCAGCAGTGGCCGGAGAGGATTAGCAGCCACCAGGGATTGGTGTCCCTCAGCCGACTAGAAAGAAACGGTGCTGAGGCGGGGGTCTGGGGAAGGGAGACAGAATATCAACGGTGTAATGATCTTTCACGTGGCAACCTCCCAGGACTTCTTCCTGTTTCACACCACAATACAGTCTTCTTCTCCTGCCAGTTGCCTGTACCGAGATATACCTAGGAGAAGTGTATTATCTCTTTTGACAATTATCACAATAGTTTTGACACCCGCAGTGTGAGTAGTGGTCAGGAATGCATGGTGCATTATGCATTTCTCTCCCGGGTCTCGCAAAGTCCCACAGTTTTTACAAAATCTGGCACCCTGACATGTTGCATCATTACGTCTGTCATTTGAACTGGGCGTTTCCATACCTATCTCAGGGGGTCTGATGTCCACGACTGCATCATGATCAGGTCCATCAAATTACAAATGTGTCTTGTGCTCTTTCTCCTAGCATCGTATTTGATTCGAGCCTTCCTACACTCCCCGCCAAAATCTTTGAGTCCATGAAAATGCACTCCTCTTGTTCCCCAAGAAGGTTCATTTCCGCCGTTCGCACACTTGGGCGTTGAGCGATCGAACCAAGTTGGTCTCACAGCTGCCACCATCGCAAAACCGATACAACGACAGAGTCTCATATCACCAGTACATATCTAGACGACTAGCTTTGCGCTTCCATGGGCAACCAGTCTCTTGCTCCGGAATCTCTGAGACGCCGTCGCGTTCAGTCTTTTGTTGTATTCCACGCGGACCTTGTCCAGGTTGCGTCCAAGAACCGCGGGCGTGAATGGAGTTGAGGGTCTGGTCCAGCCTAGCTCGAGGGGCAGGCGTTCATTCTCTGTATTGCAGAATTGATTTGTTAGTTCGAGACATTCCCCCATGATCAGCGAAATTCACAAGAAATCAAGACATACGGAACAAGTATTCGACACGCTTCTTGTCGGCGGTAATCGTCTCGGCATCACCCAGGATGGAGATGAAAGCGGCAGTTTCACCGAGGATGAACGACTCTCCCAGTTCAGACAGGGAGTAGGTCGGATTGGTGGCCTTGCAGGTCTTGATGCGGGCGACAATGGCATCAGCACCGCCGTTGACATCCACGATGTCTCCGTAGTAGGAGAGGGTCTCATCGAAGGCCTCCTGGTTGAACTTGTCGGCGTGGCCTAGGTAAGCATCAACTCGGCTATTTGGCAATGCGTTAGTTCGTGATTAACAGAGGAGAGGTTGTTCAGCGACGGAGATGAATAGAATGGGCTACATACGACAGACTGGCATCGTGTTCCAGGACGTTGTGACGGGTGAGATGATCGAGCGAGAACCAGGTCGCGTTCGCATCAGGGTTTGTGCCTCTCGCAAAGTTGAAGAGAAACTCGGAAATGGGCTCATCGAAGTTGACTGCGTTGAAGAGGCCGTCCGCGAGGTTCTGCAGGGTGATGTACTTGCCCGAGCGAGGCAGGAAGCCGTGGTTCGCAAACGTGTTCAGGAACGGGCAGGGTCCGCGGACTATTTGAAACCAAGTAAGTGTAAGCTGGTGAAGTGGGCTTCATCGTAGAAAGAAAGGCCTTTAAGGACTGTCAAGTGAGACCAAAGGAGTTACATACCATCGTTTGCCGTGGGGGCTTGCCAATGATGGAAGGCATCGGGTGACTGAGCAGTCACACTGACGGCTGCCAGAGTCAAAAAGGTTGCAAGTCTCATGTTTCGAAGCAATTGGTCTGATGCAGAGAATATGTTATGTTGATGTGAGCTTGATCTAGACCATCGTGACTTTCCCGTAGCGAACACCGCAGTTTATATCATGGCCCATACGCGGAAGACTGACATTGCCATCCCTGTGCTTTCGGCTGACAGTGGAACGGTAAATTACCATCGGATTCTGCATAGGAACGCGCAAGCGTTTCGTCAGAAGCTGGCTGGTTAACACCGAGCATAGCCTCCTCGTAAGGTTGTATTCGAAAGTCCCCATGTTGCTAATGGCTGACAGCTGATTTGGCGCCTCAATACCGGGATCTGCATATGCGGCGGAGACTCTGCTCACTGATCGAAGGCCGGTTCCGCTTCCGACGGAGGCAATGCAACCCCGCGGGAATGCGAGGGTGGGAGTCCTGTCAACAATTGTTGGACCGAAGGCCGAGCGTCCCGCAGACTCGTATCTGCCCCGGCTGGAAAGAAGAGTAATTATCCCATACCCCTGTACTGCTTCCAGAATCCCGAATTTCGGATGCTACGGCCATTCGCGCATGCTACCCGTGAGTTACAGTATTGACTAAAGCCCAAGAGCAGTTGAGGAGCGGTTGGAGATTGCAGATGCCACGTCGAGGCCTCGTGTGGACGCGACCTGCATGTGTGCCGAGTGCCCGTCTTGGAGAGGCAGCTTCGGCCACCGCATACAAAGCGAAATCAAGTCGTTGAATGGTTCAGGGTAGCAATCCGTTGGACGATCACCGAAGCCTCCATCTCCATTGGGACTTGAAACGGCTTTAATAGCCGGACTTGTAGTCGGTGTAGGAAAGACAATCAGTTTGGAAGTCCCCATGAATATGCTGTGAGGTTGCAGTCTTTTCCGTTAGCAACCAGTCAACGCATCAGATGTTCCCTGTGGTATTTCTAGAAGAATTGGCAGGTCACAGGGACTGTAGTACTTGGTAGAATGATAAATTAATTCTAAGGTAAGGAAGGAAGAAGATCCTACGTGTGGAAAGAGATCTGTGGTGGGTGTTATACCCAGTGGCTAACAAAATAGGGATCTTCGTCAAAGGCCTTACAGTAGGTGAATGGCCATTGTAGTGGTTGTTGTTGAGCTTGCAGACCACAGACCACTTGCAGAGCTAAGGAAAGATAAGGAGAGGTCATGCCATGACATTCCCCCTCTGATCAACTCCAGTGTGAGCTCAGGGCGAGGGGCTGATATTGTTGCCCGCTCATGGACCTCAAATTCAACATCTCGCGGAAACAATGCCGTGGAGAATAAGACACAGCACTCGTGAACTATTTGGATGAATGCAACTCAAGATCCGCTTTCTCACTCCAAGAGGCTTGGAACGCAAACGTAGGTGAGAGCCGTGATATGGGAAATCTGCAGGCGAAAAATAGCTCTTACTGTGAAGCCGAAGATTTCCAAGCAGCTAGAGCGCATGGAACAACACAAAGAAAGGAAATGTCGACGTAGTTTCGTTGAGTGCTATAGCCCGAGCTGATATGACGGCGCCGCAGAGGGTTGAACAAGGTAGAAGGCGATGAAGCCATAAGATGGAAGGGTAATTTCGTGAGTGTAACGGTGAAGCGTTTAGCATGGACATGAGGAAGCTAGACCCTTTGACGCTTGGATGGTGGAATTTCCTGAGGCAGACTGATGGGCGAAATGTGAACTTGGGGGCAGCGATGGGCCCAAAACTTGTCATGGGCGGTCACGGTTTCAACCCAATTGGCCAATACAAGGTTGCCATACAACTCTCCTGTAGCACCTTCGTATGACAAGATAATCTGGTCTGATCAGCAAACAGACCTTGCGCTCGTCAAGATCGATGCGCTCGTCAGGATCGATGCGCTTGTGGTTGACATTTCAAGCCTTGTCTTTCCCCTTGTATTCCTCCCTTTTTCTTATATCCTCGTTCTCCATCTCCTCAAGTCCCTCGATAACACCAGATGTCGTAGTCTTTCCCATGACAATATATCCTAGCGTTTCCACGTATGATTTGTATCCCGTCCAGTCCAAACGGTCCGTGTAAAGATTGAGAAGATTGGCGTCGCCAACCCCTTGGTGGAATACATGACCAACCATGACCCAGCTGTCTGGTCTCTCAGCTGGTCTGGAGTGGTAGTTTGACAAGGACCTGACGTCCTTGGCGCTCGGGGACAGAGCTCTCCCAATCTTGCAGTTGTTCAACCGTGTTGAACCCTTTCGCCAGCTATTTGGGATCCTAGATCATTCACTTGAACTCGCTTGGTATTTCTTTTCTTGGGCTTACCGTGCACCTGAGACAATACAGGTCCTCCACACCGCCATTGTGCCAGATCGAACATTCGATCGAGGCATGGCAACTGGCTTTGTGTAACGGATTGGCGTGATCCGTAAACAGTATATATGTTCGCACTCTGAATTCTAAGAGCAGTCTTAGAATTCTGACATCCTTTTGGAAGGTAGTCAATTGGTCATGTGCGACGTCATGCAGCTGCCGTCACACTTTGAACCCAGCTTTTTTGCAAGAACAAAGTGGCATCTTGGCTTTATAACTGAAGATCACTGAGAGAAAACAGATAATGAAAGCATGAGAATAAGTTGAAGGTGCTATTGCTCGACATTTGTGATAAGGGCTGGTATTTAGGGCTTGGAATATAGGAAAGTTCAATGCAGTTATAATTGACTTTGGCCGCAAGGTCCTTGGTTCCTTATTACTGGGGCTGTGTTACGAACCCTGTCCACGCAGGAGTAGCTGCATGCCCAGCACTGTGTCACGATGCGATAATATTGATGGAATCGATGGAATTCATCCACTGTATTGATGGCTGTATGAATTGATTCTAAGCTAAGGAAGAAAAGAGGAAAGGAATTCCCCAGGAAGATCCGTAGCCTGTGGAAGTATCTATGCTATGTGCCGGCTTGATTGCCGGTACGGTTTATCTAATCTACAGTGGGATTGGCCAATCAGAGGGTGAATGCAAATGTGGCCCGTGCGCAGGTGTGCCCAGCAAGGCCAATTGGCTGCGCCGTG